>OY856409.1:532871302-532941302 GCA_963693085.1 Alisma plantago-aquatica
GAATGTGGCATTAAATACCTGATTTGATAATAATTAAGGTAATTCCATCTATTACGTTTGTCTCAGCATGAGATGATGACACAGACATAACAGATGTCTAAAGAATGATGTTACTCGATGACATATGTCTTCAAGTACGTGACTTGAACAATGAGATCATATGAATGTTAAGAGTATTGTCATTCCTATTATGTCACTAGTCAAATATTACTGTGGAAGAAAAATAGACAATAGTAAAAGATAAAACTAGAGTGTGTGTTGACTAATGATAGAGTCTCATTAGTCATGATATGTGATATCATGTCAAGCACACATGTAAATGTTATAGAATAGTGTATCACACATACCGACAATGAGAGTGATACATGGAGACCATGGAATGGTACTCATAATCAGTTCTCATAGTGATAGTGGTCATTGTGGTTCTTAGATCTGAAGACACCACATTCATCAAATGTTGTTCATATACTTTGACATCATCCACCGTGATCCTAAATAAGAGTTACCATACAGGTGATGCTCGGGTGCACTGTGATACATGGAGATACATGTGAGTGATGTAGATGGGATTTGTCTCTCCTATAAGAGATTGATATCCAGAGCCTCTTGATAAGCAAGAGTGAGAAATGTATGGCCATATTCATGTGACTCAATATGTGATTTGTGAGCTCACGTGCATCTCATACAGTCTGCTCTAGTTCAAGGAACATGGATTGAACGTTGAGAGGATGACGATTTCATGCCTCAAGTTCAATCCGGATATTAGAGACAAAGGAACTATATGATCACAGCAACACTGATCACAGATTGTCAGTTGAAGTTTTTCTCCAAATTTCCAAATTACTTGGGTAGCAATGATGTGTTGATAGATACCACTCGTTGCTTATGATGTCATAATTGATTATGGACTTTCACTGCCAATATAATTTTTGACTTATACGGTCACATACATAGGATACATTTGGATTAAAGGAACATATTCATGAATGATATTTAGATTGATTACTAAAGGTATTTACGTATTCAATTAAATAATTGAGGTTCAAAACTGACTGACAGGACTTTGAACCGATCGGTTCAAGTATTGAACCGATTGATTGGAGTGTTAGGTCAGTTGGAATCAACATTAGGTGATCAATGTTTGAATCGGGGTGTGAAATGATCGGTTTACATGTCCCAACCGAACGGTTCAATGGTCAATTTGATTGGATCAAGGATTGGTGCTGACGTCATGTTGTGCATTAATGGAACATTGACTACCAATGTGATTCAGAACATGAAACTACATGAACTGACTGGTTCGTGGCATCAACTGATTGGTTGGTTATGTGAACCGATGGTTCCCCATGCACAAGTTCTAGAAAATTTATGAATTCAACCTCTCGAATCTTGCACAGACTGAGAACCCTGACCCAATCATCTCTTACTAATCAAGGTATACTGGGGGCTTCTCAAAAAATAATAGTTTCTCTAACAATTGTTGTCATCTCTGATTGTGGTAACCAATAGAGAGCTTGATCAAGTCCTACCCGATAAAGGAAGGAATAGCAAGGGAGATACAATTGTGGGAGAGCGTATCAACTCTAGCAGGATGACATTTGAAAGGAACACCTCTTTCTTGTTGGCTCTAGCAGTATAACGTACAGTTCTCGGTGGTCCGTGTGGACTTCTCTGGAGGCAGGAGTCTTCTATCATCAAAAGAACTCCATCAACCACCGTCCGTGGTGGCCAGACCAAGAGGCCATTGCTGACAACTGTTTGAGTGTTGTTGAAGAAGGAGTGTGCTGCTTCTTGTAGAAGAAGCTCACTGCTACTTGGAGAAGAAGCTTTGTACTGCATCAAGAGTTGTCACTGAACTTACTCCTAAACCAGGTATAACTCTTGTTACTTTGTTTCCTAGATATATTGTTGTTGACGCAATCTTTGTATTAAGAGAAATCATGCTTTAACTTTTTGTTTCTGCTGTCGTATCTGTCGCTCCGATTTCCCTATAGTTTGTGATATTAGAGCCACGTCAATTTATGGTATATCTAAATTTAAATTCAAATGATTGAATTTATTTGATTGCATACGATGTGAATATTAAAATGGTTAATGTGTGTGTGTGTATATATATATATATATATATATATATATATATATATATATATATATATATATATATATATATATATATATATATATATATATATCAACTATCTTATCATTCTAAACGTGAGGACTCCTATGACGTGGCCCTATGATGCGGCTTAAACGAGTCCCGTTTATCAGAAGAAACCATATAGCTAATTCTAGTTGCTGACTACCGAGCGGAAGAAATAAATCATTGGAGACAACTTAGGTGCTTGTTCTTCATCCCTTCCACCGATCCAAATTAGTAGAGAACTTTGTTATCACCGCTAGGTCGGGCAAACAAAGAGCCATGGTTGTTTCTAGATTCCATTTTCTGGGGGTAACCATTACAGGTGGAGCCTACAGTTACAACCCCGACGTTATCGTCCCTGCGTCTTGATTTATCAGAAGAAACCCTATAGCAAATTCTGATTGCTGACTTCTGAGAAGAAGAAACAAATCATTGGTGATCATTTAGATCGCTCGTTCTTCATCCCTTTCACCGACCCAGAGTAGTAGAGAGCTGCTTTATCACCGATAGGTCGAGTAAAAAGAGCCAGGTTGTTTCCAGATTCCAGTTTCTGGTGGCAATTGTCACAGGCGGAGCATGGAGTTACAACCCCGACGTTATCGTCCATGTGTGTTTGGAAAAATTCACCGGAGCTGTTATTTATGACAGAGGTGAAACGTCTGATCAATCCATTTTCTAGAATAAGGGGTTACTGGTTACGCTGATCGTCTTTTCCAATGTCCCAACAGTTCAGGCCAAGTACTCCATCTGTCCGCCTGACTCTTTTTGTTTCAGCCATCCTCTAGGATCATATAGAGATCCACAGGAGTCTTCTTTCGCGGGAGCCAACTTTATTGACCATCTGACTGATTAAATATGGCTGTGCTTTCCATTATTCTTCATTGGTCTATCCTTTTCAACCCACGTAATCCGATCAAATATAGTTTATTAAAATCACTCTGTTAATGCATTTTTTCCTGAACTAGATCTACTTCGTCAGCCCAATTTTTTTTCTTTTAATGTATCTTCCTCCAAATTCTGATCAGAGTTGTCCGTGGCATTGTGAATATTTCATGTATGGAATATCTGGAGTAGTTGGTGTTACTAAAAAATTAGCTACCTCATGATTGAATACTATCATGGCTCCAAAATCCACGAACCTCGTTCCTTTGGGTGTGTGACAAAGCCAACTGAAAGGATGTCTCCCAAAAGGTTTGTTATATATGATAAACTTGTGCAATTAAGATCTCATACTGATGTATAATTTTTGCACCTTATATTCTTATGAAATCATGGCGTGCACTCAGATAATTCTTCAGTTTCATACCGTGATCCAATTCATGACTACATCTCTACACTATTTTGATCTACCCACCATTCAATATCACTGCTGGAAGGAGGGTCGCATTCGACGGGTTAAAAGTTTTAAATTCAACGGCTTGGCAAAAACAACGGGCACCCCTCAAATATCATCTCCCCGGCGTCCCCACCTTCCACTCCGGTTCTTTGCTATCATGTCTGCTAATTTATCTGTCCATTACAGCAATAAAACAAAAGACGCGTATTATACCAACGAATGGCCCAGATTTGTTACACTTGTTTAACGGCCCAGATTATTTGCAAGAAGAGCCTAAAACCCTTTCCCTCATGCGATGGGTTCCTTCACGATTTAGAGATCTAGTCCCGCCGCGATGAGAGAGTGGAAAACACTGCGCCCCTTCACACTGCGGCGGGAAGGTGAAAAGCAAGACAGCGGGAAGGAGGAGCAAATGCACATCGCTACTTTCCCCACTTGTAGCTCCAATAATCGCCATCCGGCCATCTCTACATAGCAACCAGGCGAGGATGCCGTGACCGTCAATCATCCTTATTCTTTTCGCCTCATCATTCATGCTCGATCCATGGTTAGTTTCTCTATTTACTACCAATAATTTCCTCTGTACCAGTCCGATTTTCCCTACACTCTTCATATAGTTGCCGCGGTGGTCGATATGCTTGAGTCTTTGCTCCGTTCCAGCTCTGCTTCCTTTTCCTCACTGTTGGGAGAGGTCGCAGGTAATGTTGTAGTTGCTCCTTCTCCTTCACTCCACCTCCTATTGCACTTCTTCTTAGTGCGGATTTTTCCAACCTCCATTGTATTTACGCCCCCACCATCTTTCCTAAGGCTTTGATCGGTTCTCGTATGCGGGAAGAAAATTAAAGGAACTGCAGTTCTCAGTCAAAATTTTCGCTGATTGGTTTACCGTAACCAAGGAAATAATTTTCCCCACCCGTAACTTGACTTCCGCACATAGATATACCCCCAAAGTTCTGAGTTTCGGGCTAAAACTGAGGGGAAATGACTTCCAGTTTCTTTTGCATAATATTAGGACAACTGAGAGGTAACGAACCCTGTAATCTATTCTATATACTATTAGCGCCTATGATTAGATAACCAGGTAGCCACCAAGAATTAGTAGCAGCAGTCACAGGAGCCCGAAATGAAAATCTGCGCTGCATAATGTCGAAGTCACCTACCGTGTTAGGCCTCTGATGTGGAGTTTATCAGCAAGGATGCCATTGTCCAAGCCAGCTCCTAAAATCTCACGTGCATAAAACAATTAAATAGAGATTGAACATTGATGTTTTCATGGATAATCCCATACGAAAGTTATGCAGCAACTTTCCATCAGTTTTGTCTGTGGACAGAATTGAATTTGGTACTTTTGTATTTTTGTTGTGTTGCACTTCTTCTGTTTGTTGAAATGCCAAATACAATTTGCACATCATGTCAGCAAATTACGGGCTCTAATGAAGACACACATGATCAAATATGTAGTTGTGTGTCTAAGAATGAAAAGAATCCAGACAAGTCAGCCCATAGTGTGAGCTTAAATTTCTCCTCCAAATATGAGAACTTGAGATAGGGTAGGAGTTTACATCGTCTCCTAAGGTCACCGAAGTGACTTTTCTTTGAAAAGATTAAAAATTAAACTAATCACCTGAACCCATTTTCTTGGAACTGAATTGAAGTTCCTAGAAAATGAGTTCCTTAAAAATTCTACTTACAAGGAACCGATCGAAGCCTAAAAGCCACTTACTTTCCCAACCTCTCTCGCCTACTTGAACCCATCCCTTTCCTAAAACCCAATGATTTTTCTAATTAATATATGTGTATGTTCAGGTTCAATTTGGCCTATTCTGCATTCTATTTTGTTGAAAAAAGGTAAAAGCCTGATTGAGGACATATGAGGGTAATACTCAAGCAATCATTATACTACACAATAAGTGCAATTATTGATGTCTCTCACTTTCATCAGACAATACAATTTCTCTTTAAGATTTGATTTAAAGTTGTTTTTCTATAATTAAGAACATAAGCCGACACACTATTTCATATAAAATTCTCTACTTTTAATGCCACAAAATTTAAGAATGAAATAATTGTCATAATTTGAATGCTATGTTTTAAGACTCATATAACATGAGTCTAAAGTATATGGAAACATATAGCCTTCTCAATTCATGGGAAGATCTGCAGTCCACAAATAAGTTGCATACATTTATTCTTGCAATTTGTTATTGGTACAACTGACAATCTTTTATCGTTTTGTGTAACTAAATTTTCCCCATCCATATAAAATTGATGTTGTATCTTTACACACATCTATCTAGATTTTCCAACTAAAAAATATAATTGTGGTGTTCTTTCTATTTAGCACTTTATTAAATTCTATAAAACAATTACCATTACAACACTAACTCTCTAATGTTTAAATTTTGAAATAGTTTCTTTATAAAGTGCACTCAAATTTATATACAGATATATTTATTGTTACCTCAAGTGTGATTGATAAAGGTACTTGGACTTTGAGGTCCCATTATTTTATACTAATAAGCTCTTTCACATGTTTTACAAGTATGATTAGCATGTTAGGTTTGTAAATAGAATAATTCTTAGAATTTTAACTCTCATTAAACAAGTAGGAGGTCATAACCTTGGGTTAGTTATTATACAAGAAATATCGTGGTTGTCCAATACTTAATATATATAATAAAACGAATATTGTCGACCTTTATTCTTATTTTATGAAATGTATGTTCTTTCCTAATTTGAATGTCTTCATCTTGTATGTTATTATCATGATGTTTCATTGTACCAAATTTGATTCAAGTGGTACATTGTATGCAAAGATGCTCATTTGTTCGAATGGTATAAATTTGTATGCGCTAATTATTGATGCTTAAATCAGTTTATTAAGGGCATTTGTAAATTGGCATGTGTAATTAACCCATATAGTAGACGAAGATGAATGATGGTGAACCAGTGAAGCTCTTTGACAAGAGTATGTAGAAGGATTGACCAAGGTGACAAAGAGAGGTTGAAGGATATGTACATGGTTAGTTAATATATATTCACATGTATGAAATATATATTTTCAATTAAGTTAAAATGTTATGTTATATTCTAATATTTCTTTTCATCCCACATTTGATAACAATTATATTTATATACATTCATTGTCTCTAGAAGACTTCTTGGTTATGCATATGTACGAAGCCTAAAATTTGATGTTATATTTTGCCATAATCTAACCGTGAATTGAACAATCCTATCTAATAGCTCAAGTATGATTCCTTTTAGATGGTGAGAGTATTTTTACTTATTGTATTGTAGGCATAACACTGGCCTGCATATGTAGTTTCATGAGATCAGTAGTTAGAACTTCATATATAATCAGTATTACTTTATTCTTCCACCTGCACGCCACTCAGATTAGTTAGACCCATTTGTTGCATGAGTTCTATGGTTAAATGTACGGGTCATGAAAGATTTCATTTAGGATTTGAATTGCATATATCAACAATTAATCTTATCTCTGTATTACAACCTTATTGGCATCCAAACTGGTGATTAATTGATTGATTTTGATTTAGGAATATCCCAAATGCTTAAAAAGCTAGGTAGTTCTCGACAATTGGATATGATTTCTCCAGACGAAGAGAAGGGATTGCTGGTACACCTATCTACCATGCTTTGTCAGAATCTTAATTCTTTAGTTTAGCATGCTTTAGCTTTTTTTTATTGTTATTGGATTTTAATGTGGTGAACTTTGTTATTAATATGTCAACCATTTTGTTAAATGGAATTTGGGCTTTGTAGTGCCCATTATATGGTTGATTGATGTAAATGTAGATGTTCAACTTTTGCTTTAACATGTTTGATTCAATCACTTGTAAAACACACTTTGCATGATACTTCAATTGTACAATTGTGAGATAGCTTAAGAGTTTAGTAGAACATGGGAAGATGAAAATACATAAGGTTGTATGAAGTTATATAATTAACAATACACACAATAATACAATTTGTCCTATAACATCAGTACACATAGAGTGGCATTTCTAGTCAAGAGATGTCAAACCATACATATTTCTAACTATTAGGTAATTGTTATTCGATTTATTTTTGTTTTGGTTGTCATCTACTAAACTTAAACACCTTGAAAAACCTTCTTCAATTGTTGGAACCCTTTCACTGTAGATGAAAATCACTAACAAGGGTGTTGTTCTCATGAGCTACACAATATTATCTTGTGCACACATTCGCTTGATGAGATACATCAATGATAGCTGGCATACAATTACTCCAAAAGTTACACACCACTTAGATTTACATGGGAGCTTCCTCATATATACTTATTCCCTCTCCTATTGATTGGCATGTTACCTTGTAAGACCATGTTGTTGGCATTATAGAAGATGGGCCACTTAAGCTGTCGCATGGATCTGTCGTCTTCTGCCATCTAGAAGCTTGCAAGCACCCTAGTTTGTAGTAGATATACAATAATTGACCCAACATGGTTGTCAACCTGTTTAACAAAGATGTAGTTCTTTGACTTGTATATACCTAATTCTTAATCTCTCCCCCTCCAACCCTACGTCTTCCCCCAATCTCACCCTACACACTGCCCTCCTGTCCCTGCTACTTATCCTCCATCCGAATTTGCCCATCGCTCCTCCTCCTATGGCCTCTCTTGTTGTTGCTGTCACCCCTCCCCTTCCTCTCTCACTCCTACCTCCCAACCCCCTCTCCCCTTCCCTCACCCTCTCCACCACCAACTTTCTACCTGGCACCAACTCATCTTGCCACAATCACCCTCCCCTACAGCCTATTGCCACCCTCCTCCAACCTGCTGCCACATCCCCTCCACCACAACCCCTAAACCCACCAACCTCCACTGCATAACCCCCCATGTACCACCCAGCCACCACATCTCCTCCAAGTGCAGTCCGTAAACCCACACATTCCCTCCACTAGAGCCCTGACATACCAACTAGCCACATTTCCCCACATCTCTGCCTCTTTACTGCCCTCCTTCCTATCTCTCTCCCCCTCTCTTATCTTCCACTTCTTCATCTATTGGTACATTCAGAGATAGCTCGTTAGATGCATAAAGGGACCTTTTTCTACTACCTCACTTGGTGGAGTAAATCTCACACCATGGTGGCACAGGTCCGCTTTGGTTCTATCTACTTCCCCTATGAGGGTTTCTCTGCTCTGTTGCTATGAATCAACAATTGCTACCACTCAGTGTGTAGTCTACACTACGCGTTCTTTTATCTTTGTGTGCGTAATTACCTCATCTCTAATGGAGACTACGGATCCTCCTCGGTCTCTTTGTGATACCTTCGTAAAACTTGACAGATCAAACTATCATCTTTGGTCGGCTTTGTTTGAGCTCTATGTTAAAGCCCAAGGGCGATAGTCTCATATCTCTTCTACTAATCATACCTCTCCTAATGCTTTCGCTGGTGGAAAAGCCAAAAAAGCTTACGCTCGATGGATCAAAGATGATTCACGCATTGATGACGTTGATGTTTAATAACGTTGAAGTGAAGATCGGTCAATCCTTCCACTGCTATTAGAATAGGGATGGAAATGGACCAATTTTGGTCCATCCACTCACTGTCCCAACAGAAACCACTAAATGTGGTAGGCACGACCACCCAATTAGTTTCTATACCACCTAAATTGGATTACCATCAATGTGGGTCAACATTGTGAGATCCCATGGAGTTTAGGTTTGGACTGAAACCTGGAAGCAGAGGTCGGTAGTACAAGAAAGCAACGAACCTACCTGCTAGGATAGATAAGTGGTGAAGACATGGGGAAGATATCTAGCTAAATAGCGCACCCCGGGTGGAAATAGCGCACCCTAATGGTTGTGCTCATGCACCATACAATAGATATCTAGCTAAATTATCAACAGGGTAATAATAATTATTAGAAGAATAAAAATAAGTCCAATTGAGAGTATGTGATTTGTTCAACAATTAGAACAAGAGCAAGTATTTCAAGAGATGCCTCATTATAGGAAAATTAGTCATATAAATGCCCAGTTTAAAATAGGGAGGAGTACATACCTGATCTCCAAGACTAACCTTATCTCTAGGGGTGAACTCCATAGTTCGTCCTTCTCAATCTAAAAATGTTTCATATACATACAATTAGTCCATGATTACCCATTCATAATTGAAGTTATATCTAACCCTAGTATTGCTTGTGCAAGGTCATGTTAGGGTTTAGGAATTTCAGATGTGTTTGTCATAGTTATAGAAGGTTACAAATACCTACAGTTCTAGTTATTCTTTGTCAATTTGTATAATCGAGGTTCTTTCCTACAATAGTTATTTATCTTTCTGTTATTATGTTTCTCTACACAAGGTTAAGTATCTCAAGACCATATTAAGGATTATTGTGTATTTATAATTATAAGAACTTTTAATATGATTATCGATGATGTGAAGCCTAGGTTCATACTAAAAAATATAACGTCATTCACAAAACTATTATTTTGTTATAAGAATTCCTTTTTTTTTTTCTAATTTCCTTAAGTACCTGGCCATTCGGAACCAAGTGAATCTTTAATAGCTAACAAATTGTCCCAATCTCTTTACTATCCATTCTTAGGGTTTTAGCATTTTGATAAGTATTAAAATGATTTCCACTATAAACTCTAGGATTTTTATTTATGTGAAGTTACCATGATGGCCTTTGTGCATAAAGGAATTAATATGGGTTTTTGATTATCATAATAACTATCAAGGTCTATGCCATAATCACACTAAAAATAAAGATTTATAGATCCATGTTGCACTAATTGGGTCATAATAACAATACTTATAATAACCCGTAGGACCTATGTTATTTATTAACAAGGTTTGTGTCATGTGTGTGCATAACCCAATTTATATAGTTATATGGCTTTGTACCAAACTTTTGCATCATTATCTTTGGTATTACTTAAATCATTTAGCTATTCCTTTATTATCCTATTTAAATCAAGGTGCCCTCTACAATAGGTAGCGTTCACATCCTGTAGCCGTCGAGGCACCTTCCGCAACAGGCTATGGATAATTGAAATTCTGATGTCGACGACGTTGATGATGAACTCGAGGCTACTGATTGTCGAAGAAGATGTTGGTGGGTGTCTTGCTGGTGAGAGGATCTGAGATTCAATTGGGATGACATAGGGAGATCAGACTGGTGGTTGCATCAGTTCCATGCTGACGAGGGGACAACCATGTTATAGTTATGACGACGGTGGAGTAGGTGTTGGCAGTCAGACTCTTGGTGCAGAACTCGTCGCCAGTCACTGGATCGCCCGGAGGTGAGATCCACATAGCCAGGAAGGAAGACATTGAGAAGAGGAAGCAAAGAGGAGAGGAATGAAGGTCGATGGATGACGACGTTTCCTGAAGACACTCAACGACGACGGATGCACAATAGCTGACAAACACTAGAGACAAAGACAAAGTTCTAAGGTCTTGAGGCCATCATCAGCTCCGAACAGATTAAAGGGGAGGAGGTGGCAGAAGGATCTCTAGTTGGGATCATAACTCTCGTTCATGGTCGAAGTACTGTAAAAGATGTCAGGAAGGTGGAAGGTGGAGGAAAGGTTGAGGGAGAGATCATATGGGTAGGAGAGATTGATGCGGCCACAACAGTTGTTGATGAGTGGCGTTCCCGATGCCACTGTCCCTCGGCGTACAATGTTGAAGGGCGGTGACCTCACTAGTGGTTGGAGACGAGACGTTTGGCTATCCTGATGGTAGTATGTCAATCAAAGTCTGATGGAGTCATGACTCCTGTAGCAATGAGGATGGTGGTTGCGGCGGTTGCTGGGGAGGAAGAGATGACGAGTCAGAGGGGGTAGTGGTTAGCGGCCGGATCACCAGATCGTTGTGCCCTACTGCCAAAAGTAGGTGCAAGGTAGGCTAACTAGGTCTATGATGGAGGCTAGGGTTATCATGATAGGAACTGATGGGAAGAGGAGAAATAGGAGATACGAGCCAGAAGGGAGAGGAAGTAACAGAAGAGAAGAGGAAACGAATGGAGGGCATTGATTACCTGCGGCTGGCGTCAGCGTAAGAACCGCAACTAGGGGAGAGGAAGATGAAGTAGAGGCCTTGTAAACCAGGGGAAAGGGGGAAGGCATTACAATATTTATTAATCCTAGAATTGACAAACTAAATGAGTAGATTAATTAAATCTACTTAAGTTATTTCATTTATTTAGAAGCTAAATTGAGGGAGCAAGTGTTACCTAAATGACATGAAATTTCTTCAGTTGGCTGATTGGACTATGGAGAACCTAATTTGGAGTCAATTTTACCTTTTGAAATTCATTGGTGTTCAATTTTATCACTTGAATGTTATTGATCCATTTTATGCATTTATATCACCTATTTGATCAACTAGTATATAATATCTCTAATTTTATTTGATACACTAGATCTAGGAAGATCCCAAAGTACCAATTTAGAGGTAACCACTATTGAGTGGTGTATTGTACATCTAACCCTACTAATGAATTTATTTGTTTTTTGTATTCTACAAAATTCAAATATGAACGAATATTGGATTCAAGATATTCTAGAATGAATATAAATTAGGGGATACCATTAATTTTTGTTATAGTACTTGAAAGGGGCTCAAAAGAGGGAGGGTTAACATATATACTTGTATTTTGGGCATGTTACAGTTGAAAAGTGCAATCCAGAACCTGTCTCGGTCGAGAAGTTTGTCGACCGAGATGTGTCTCGGTCGAGCAATTCTTCGACCGAGCGTTGGTTTGTAGTAAAAGCATTCAACGTGTATTGTGACTATATAACTACCAACTACTCTCAGTCTAACAGCTATGGAACCTACTCGAAGGTCTATCTCGGTCAAGAAAGTTGTTGATCGAGGGCTATTCTAGGGTTATATGAGTAGGACAATAATTAGTATTCGGGAGTTAGACTGGGGTGGTTCTCGGTCAAGAATTTTGTCGACCGAGAGTGTCTCGTTCGAGAAGTTATCGACCGAGAATTATTCTGTTACAAAATGTTGAGTCATCTACTAAGTGTGTGTAATGATGTGTAATTGTGATTGTATCTTAGGGGAGGATCTATCTAAGTGTTGTGAGTGGATAGGGAAGATCTATCGCTTGATTTAAATGATATCTATGTACTTGTACATTATATACTTGTATAAGTTTTTTACATTGAGTACAATCATGAAAGTAAAAGAAATCTAAGCATATTGATCTCCAATTTGCATTGATCTTCAACTATCCACTTCCTTATATGTTTATCCCTGAAATACTCAAATAACAAGTAAGATCCACAAGAATGAAATTTTTGCCATCATCAAAACAAAGGGTTTAATAATGTCCAATTTAGCCAACACTATTTAATCTAGAAGAAGGTATGCCTTAACAATATTTCGCTTGACATTTTGATGTCGACTACTTGCTAATGAATTTACACTATAACTATTTTTGGTTGTAAATGGCAATTGGGATTTGTTATTTCTTAGAATTGGATATGATTTCTGTTTGTTCTTCTCTCTAATCGAAAGTTACAAGATATTCATCAGTTTGTGGAGGCTTTAGCTGTTGTGACTTATTTGAGACCTATAAGATAGTTCTACTATGTTAGTGAATGGTTGTTGGCACTTAGCTTGAAACTCCAGGAGCTCTTGTGTGCCTTGATGCAGTTTCATCTTGTTTTAATGACCATGAAGTCCTACTATATATTATATATGCTTTTGGAGGCTTAGGTTGGTGCCTTTGTAGTCACCCCCATAGTCACCTTTTCTGGGTCAAAGCAAGGATGCTGAATGTTTTCTTTTCGTTGTTGGGAAGCTGCCTAGCTGGTTGTTTTTTGGGATCTTTATATTCAATCAAGAAAAATGAATGCCTGCTCTGATGTTGGGGGTTATAATGTGTTTTTCTTTCCATGTTGATGTTCTCTGCAAGTAGTGGCATTGTTACTTGTGTACTTGTCTAGTTTATGGCAATTGAGATCTGCATTTACTTAGAAATGGAATTGCTTGCTGTGTTTGTGCCTTTCGATAATCTTGTTGCTCTCTGTTATTGAATTTACATAAGTTTTCTCCTTCCTTTTGAGGTACTTTAGCTGTTGTTCTTTAGCTGCAATGGCAGAATGCCCCTAAACAGAGTATCATCACAAGCAGATAGACAAGAAACGAATAGGTGGCAGTGGTGGCTATTGGGGAAGGATCAACTTCTTGCATTTGCACCATCCCATTGGAGCTTCTATGAATGCGAAGCAAATTTCAAAGTCCGAGCCTCATGCAAACCTTAGGGGAGGTAAATGACAATGAAGATTGATGGTGGTCAGATTTGTTCTAAGACAAGTGCATTCTTGGTGATATAGTGCACTGAAGATGGATGTTTATATTATCATAATATCTTCTCTAGTGTATCGTTGGATGTATACAAATTTGTTGTACTCCTTGGGTTTTGTATGGCTTTCTTTCTATTTTTCCGATGTATATGAGGAACAAAACGTAGAATAGCTGAAATAAATATGTACAGCTGTAGTTAATGGAAAAGGAGGTAAAACTTGTATCACAAATTGTGTTATTTGACTTTCTAAATAATGTAAAATGAGGTGGAGCTTCTGTATAAAAGACGAGAATGAACAGGCGCTTGATGCCACTGTTTTTTTTATTAATATAATAGACTCATATTCAACGGTTGGTGCCAACGTTTCATCTTAGTATTTTATAATTGTTTGAGATCTCAAGTTCCACGGCAAGTGTTGTGCATTCAAACAGGACCCGTATGATTCGTAACTAAGATTATCGGACCTAGGGAGCACGGGTCAGGTTCAACGGTTCCTTTGAAATTCACCACCACACCCGTTACTTCTGGTGCAGATCAAACAGCAGTAATCGTTGAGGTTGGCCAATATTGTACTAGTGTATCATTTACGATAAGTAATATTTCTCTAGCTTTCTAATCCCCCATAACCTGCAGCCCTCTCTGTTATAGTCCTCGTCCTTGGCACGTAAGTTGCAACTACAATTTTTAATTCAAATGACTTAAGTGGCAGGTAGCATCCTTACACCCTTCTCACCTTTAGGTAGATCACAATGGTATACCTTTCCTGCACATATTTACATTTAATGAAAAATGCTTACTAGCTTTTCAACTCAGCCAAAAGCTGGAATATAATATACATAATTCACATCTTACTCAGTATAGCTGACATAATGAATGATTTTTTACTTTTGAATGACAAAACATACTGACCATTTTCACTCCCTAGAGATTGGTTCAAAAAATGTTTCTGATTTTCTATTTCAGATCGTAAATTCAAGTTTTCACAAACCTCGCCATACTTGAAGTACATTATCCACGAGGTTGCAGATCCACCAAGACGCACACCTCAACTATATAAATTCATACATAAACTTCATCACGGTTGAGACCCAATAATTGACTCTTATATATAAATTTATAATGTGTAAACATCATATTTATCTTTGAGACCAACTTTATATGAGGTTTTATCCAACCTTATTTAAATATATGTCTATCATCTAGCTAATAATTAGGATCATTTTTTGTAATATTCACATATAACAATTAAATAAAAAAATACATAGCTTCCATTGTTAAATATATAAAGCATGAGGAGGTCTTAAGATGTGGTCCAAATCTATGTTTCAAATAATTTAGTATTATATAACAACATCCTACGTAGTTATAGTATAATGATTTCTGCATACTACTAACCCAAGAACAACATAGTCTTCTTGTTTTACTTGTCAAAAATGGTTTACCTCCATCACAGTGGGTCAATAGCTTTCCTTTTGTTGATTGTTGACTACAAAATAATTTATCACTTACAGACACAATAAAAAATTTAGGATTCAGTAATATTTTATATAGCCAAAAAAATGAGATTTCATGTAAAATAATTGGGAAAATTCCGAAAAATAGAAAAATTTGGTCAAGAGTTCAATCAACTATTTGGAAGTAATCGAGAAATAGTTGTCTTATATACATATCAGATTTATTAAAAAATTAGAGTCACAAGACACACAAAGTTATTGATGTGGTAAAAGTATTTAAAAATAGTTCAATAATAACAATGGGCTATTGGGAGAGTAGGGGTTGAAGATTTAGTGTTTATCAGGAGTTTGATGTACATGGTTTGGTAAAAAATAGCAAGATATTAAGAAGAAAATTTGTGAAAAGTCATGTAGACTCATGAATAATCATACAAGTTCGGAAAAGTAGGATAAGTCATCAAAAATTAGCAAATGGTGTGCTTATCGTGTTGGACATTAGGGAGCCTTAATATTGTGAAAATTTTTCAATCTTCATAAAAGATCGAAGACTTTTGTTACTATACTCATAGATAAAAATAAGTAACTTCTTGAGTATAAATATATCTCCACTTACATTTACTATCCCCAATCTACTAAATAGTGACCACAAAGAAATATAATTTCTTAAAGATGTATTATGGAAATACACTAAGAAAATATTTTTTCCATCAAGATCTTTTTGAATATGTACTTGCATACATATAAGACATTGAAGACACAAATAAGTAGCATTTCTAGGGATAGAGATTTACATATAAGACATTGAAGACACAAATAAGTAGGGTTTCTAGGGATAGAGAATTACACACTTCCACTTCATTCATACTATATAGATCATAGTTGTGACTTACGGATTCATTTATAAATTATCCATTATTATATTTTTGTTGATGATATGTTGTTGTTTAGAATAAGGAAATAGCACAAAATGTATATAAAATATCCATATAGCCTCATGATGATGTTATGATTTGTGGATAATTTTTACATAGAAATATATGTTTTGAGAAAGCTAAGTTTTTTTAATCTGATAATATATCTCTTAGCTAATTCATGCCCAACCATGTTGTGCTACGATTGTAAGAAGATCTCTCTTTTACAAAACACCACTTACAGTAATATATAAATATGATACAGTACAATTTATAAATGGAAGTGCCATGCAAAAATGTCATTTTCTTGCTACACATTTTTTGTATTAAAATCTACAAACTAGAGTTTTGTCTCTATCCACAACAATAAGAAGAAAAAGCTCCTATACTAGGATTTTGACCTAATCACACCTTTTACACAAGAATGTCAACCAAAAAATATAATTAAGTATACCAACTATTGTTACATATTTATAAAAAGAAAATTGAATTACATAAATATAATTGGAAATTTTCATTTATATTATGAAAGTTACAATTTTTCCACGGTCACCTTTAATTATCAAATGGTTGAACTCTTATGAGTGAGGTTGTACAAACTCAATTAGTTGTACAAACACTTTCTACTCTAAGTGGGTAAGTTGAATTTAACCTAAAAATATGGTTGTACAAACTCAATTGTTATCTCACTTTCTACTCTAAGTGGGTAAGTTAAATTTAACCTAATAAAACATGATGGAGTCATATATCAATTCGGCAAGAACTAAAAATTAAAAAATAGAAACATAACACATTTCTCTCATGATCATAACACATTACATTTGCCTATCCTCTATTTAGAAAAAAACACTTTTGAGTAAACAAAAGATCGAATGCTTTCCTTATGCGTGAAGGCAAAACAATCATGGGGTTGTTCAGTGAACTGGGATTCAAAAATATTTGAAGATCTGGCCAAAGAAGGTGATAGCCTTGCAGATTTGTTTCCCATGATTCGATCCTTCCAAGTAAAATGTGGCGTGTTTGAATGATGATTGCTTTTACACGATAAAGGGGGATCACCCGTTGATGCTTGATGTATTCCTCAATGACTGATAACTTACAAGTATCGTGAGAGAAAGGTGAAAAGAACCTCCTTCAAAGAGTGTAATAGAGAACCTAAGCTCCAAATTGAACAATCAGTTGAAGAAGCAGAGTGTGGGTGCACTCACTCGGACAGAATACCTTTCACATGATGGATCAATGAGGAAATGGGAACAGCTGCTTAAGCCATTAAGTGTAGGCGCTTATGAAGAGCTGCACATAAATAATAAAAGTATATATATATATATATATATATGATAACAATGATAGTTGGGATACACTAATAACTATAGGCAAATAAAAATTTGAAAATACATTGAATTACGTGTTCAAAAGAAGTAAAAAAATATGAATAATAAAATCAAAAGAGTAGGTGGTCGACATATAAAAATTAGATATACTTATGATGACTATAAGTAATTGTGATGTAAATTTGTAAATAAAACTGTAACTATTTAATACAACAAATTACCTTCTTGATAAATATGCCCTACATGTATGACACTTATATCCTTTTATTTCATGTATTCTTTTGATTAATTAATATCATGTGTAGAGCACGTGCATTAACTAACTAACTAACTATATATATATATATATATATATATATATATATATATATATATATATATATATGAAATTTACACACATCTCCCTAAAAGATGATTTTAATGGTGGATGTGAAGCATAGTTATAGAAAATAACCCTAGATCTGTATGTTCATAGTTGTGGTTCTTTACTAATATTTATATTTTAGTTTGCATATCAAGCCTCTGTCCTCCTTTCCAAATGTAAATTAATGCTCTTCTTCCTATTTCCCCTCAAATGTAACTTGAGATTTTTCCTTTTAAAATGTAATAAGAAATAAGATAGTTTTAATTTATGTTTTGTGGTGTGAAGACATTCTGCACCAGACGAACCAACAGGCTCATGAGACGAACTGATCGTTTGGAGGACCATGGAGGAAGATGATAGGAGGATGAACCGATCGATTGCTGGCCCACCCGATAAGTTAGAGGAGTCTGGACATCAGTTGAACCTAAGACCAGATGACCATTTCAAGAGCTCAACTAAGTGACCCAGAGGCGAGCCGACTGGTTCAAGAGTTGAACTGATCAACCCAAATTGGTTCTAGCATAAATCTTCATTAACAACATGTTGCATATGATGTAGACCTTATGTGGTTGTAATTCCTTTTGGCTCCACGGAATTACAATAGTATGGCCATAATCATCACTTTTGTCTTTTATGTTGCATGTTTTCATTGTCGTGATAGCATGTAAATAAAAGGTACAATAAGTATCTGGTGATTGAATATGTATATGTATTTTTATATGAAATCCCTCAATATAATATTAAGTCTTAGATGCTTTCCATAAGTGACACACATGATAATCTTTATCGATCAAGCATAGATTATGCCAACGCATGGTGCACTGTCTATCTCAGGGAAGTGTGACGGTAGGTATGCAGATCTGCCAAAGAAGGATACATACTCTATCGTGTTGGATTTTGGGTCAAGCTTAACTAGGCGATCTTAATGGAATTAAGTACCTAGAAGCATACAGATGACTGTGACAAATTAAGAGTTGTACACACCATCTATCCAAGAGTTGCATAAGATGCAATTGACAAACGTTGTCAACCTAAATAGTCAAGTTGTGGGAGATCAGCCAAAGCTAGCTCATGATTTGATGAAATATAGATCTTGGCTCACTAGAAGATTATACGTTGTAATATGCTGAATTGATACATGAGGGTTATCAATTTGATCAAAATATTAGGAGAGATAATTAATTAAAAGACTAATTAATAGAGTCAAACTTATCAAATCAAATCAAATAAAAAATATTTTGAAAAAGTTGCAAAATTTCTTTTGTAGAATCTAATGGCAAACACAAACACGTTATCATTGCTATCAGTATTTGAATAGAACAAACTAAATGGGATTAACTACCACATGTGGTTTAGGACTTTGAGAAGCATTCTCACCAATGAGTAAAAGATTTATGTCCTTGAAAGACCAGAGCCAGAGGAACCTGCTCCAAATGTGCCTAAGGCTAAAATGGAAGCTTACTTGAAGCATGCCAATGATGCCACAGACATCAAAGACCTTATGCTATGTTGTATGAACTATGAGTTGCTTGAATAACATGAAAAAATGGACATTTTCGAGATGGTAACACAGATTAAGAATCATATATAGCAAGTAAGGTGTAATGTCTCTAAAGTGTTGTTTGAGTGCAAATTGAGAGGGAGATCCAGTAGAGCCCCATGTTCTCAATATGATTGGGTATGTGGAAAGACTGGGATTTCTTTCAGGCCAAGAGTTGACCACATATGAATCTGCAAATTGTTGTATGAATCATACAACTAGTGTATCAAGTGTTATTACTTGATTAACTTGGCTAGCTTGCTGTCAGAACTACTAGGCATGTTGATGTCAAAGTCAGAATGAAGAAAGAAAAATTTGTGATGGTGATCAGTAGAAGTGAGTCCAAGGGAAAAAGTAAGGTCAAGAAGAATTCTGAGGCTGAGCTGAATTCCAATTCTTCTACACACAAGACTAGGAGAAGGGTAAGTGAAAAAGGAATATGTCATTTTCTTTTAAAGGAACAAAGGAAGAAGAAAGACATAGAGATCTTTACTTCAAGACCCAATTAGAAGTAATCTAGAACTGTGTGGAGCAAGATTTGTTGCCACTACAGTTGGAAGTTGTCATTCATGAGCACATAATAGAATTAATGACTTGCTATTATGTACCTACCATTGACAAAAACATCATGTATCTTGTATGGAGAAGAATTGATGTTTTATGGAAATGCCTTATGACTCATAGCCTATACTTGATAGTTATAAGATAATGTGTATGACACATATACTGAATGACTCAATAACTCAAACAAAGAATACATGTAGCATTGTCATCTAGAGAACATAAATGAGGAATGCATTTCTAGAATCTGTATGATGGTTATCTAGACTCTTTTGGTTATTGAACCGATAGAGACATGCAAGTCTTATTTATTGGACAACATGACAAAAACATCTTCACTAGATGTAGCGGGAGAGCGACCATTCTATCAGGGCTCATACATACTGATGTATATAGACCTTTTAGAATAAATGCTATAGGTAGTTACAAGTACCTTATTATATTTAATGATTCTATCAGTAGACATAGAAGTTTGTATTTAATGAAATACAAATATAAGATCTCATGAAGTGTTCAAGGAAATTAGGAATGAAGTACGTAACCAACTTGGTAAAAGTATTAAGATAACTTGATATGATCGATGTTGAAATATTTGAACTTAGAGTTTGAGAACCTTCTCGGAGGTCGTGATAATGTATCATGATGGATTCCACCCGAAACACAATGAAAGTGTATCATAAGAGTGTACAGGAAAGAAGGAATCACACCATGTTAAGTCATGGTGTGATTATCAATAAAATCTAGTTGATCTTCTAATTTCTTTTGGGCACATGCTTTAAACTAATATCACGTAACACATAAATGGTTCAAAAGACACCATATGAGATATGGCATGGGAGGTGTCCTGATATGTCTTTTATAATGATTAGGAGTATAAGATTATATAAGAAAATAGTTTCTTTAAAAGCTTTGTCCAAAATCACATAAATGTTACTTTCTTAAAATACAACTCTTATCCCAATCTAACAACAAAGTTGTTTGATGATCTGGATGGTTGTATTCCTGAATAGGAACTTAGTTCCAAAGGAATCCGTGGGAGTAAAAGTACAACTCAAAATGTTCAAGAAAAACGAGAAAACATTGAACCTAAAGAGGTACAAAAGGAACAATGAGAATCACAAATTGTTGTGAAATCTCAACTTCCTTATGTAACACAAAACCTTATAGTTCAAAGTAAAACATGCCTTGAGTTTGAAAGGTCATGATATCTTATGACTCAAAATGTGGTGAATTGATCGTAGATGATGAGTAAACAAACTACTTAGAAGCTATTGAGGGACCTAAGTATGACAAATGGTTTGGGGCCATGGGACCAAAGATGGACTCCATGTAAACCAACAAGGTATACCCTTGGTGGATCTACCTGAAGAGGTAAATCCCATATCGTGCTATTGGTTCTTCAGGAAGACGACCAACATGAAAGGGTAGATTGGTTGCAAAGAGTTTCAAACAAGTTCAAGGTGTTGAGAATGATGAAGTATTTCACCAGTTACCATGGTTAAATCCATCACGATCATGCTTGCAATTGCAACTTGGTATGACTGTGAGATTTGGCATATGGATTTTAAAATTGCATTCATTAATTGGAATAATTATGAGGATGTATGTGACACCCTAAAGGTTTTACAAATCCAATAATGTAAATAAAGTCTGTAAGCTATAAAGGTCAGTCAATGTGATTGAAACAAGCATCTCAGAGCTGGAATTTTTGACTTGACAAGACAGACAAAGATTTATGACTTGCGTCACAATGAATATGGGATCTTTGATCACAATAGATTCAGTAGGAGCATATTTATATTCCAAAAAATGATGGGGAATAACGTCCTTATCCTATAAATAGTAAAGCCTGGAAAAGAAAGTACCTTCTCTGAAAGGGTTTAGGTGAAGTATCCTACATGATAGGAATTGAGATCTATAGAGATAGATCTAGAAATCTTCTTGACCTAAGAAAGAGCACATACATTGGCAAGATGATGAAAGAGTTCAACATGCAAGACTCCATGAGAGAAAACTTGTCCTGATTCCATGGACTTAGTTTTTCAGGAGCCTAATGTCCCATTTCTTATGAAGAATAAGAACACATGGATAGAGACCATACACATTCACAATTGTATCTATATTAAATGTTATGTGCTCATCCCATTATCTTGTATGTATTGGACACGACAAGAGAATATTCAATTATCTCGTATGTTTTAGACATGACAAGATGATATATACTCATCCTGTCATCTCGTATGTATTGGACACGATGAGTGGATATCTGTCATATTCCAATGAAGGTCACTAGACTACCACAAAGAACATCCTTAAATTTTTGATAAACACTAAAAGGATTGGTTCCTTGATTATGGAAATAAGGAAGATTTGGGTGTAAAGGGTTACAACAATGCAAGCTTTTGAAATGAAAAATAATATTACTGATCGCAATCTAAAATTATGTTTGACCTTAAACAGGAATTGTAAGTCGGAAAGGATTATGAGCTAATGACAGTTGTTTATGTCTACAATAGAAGCTGAGTATCTTGGTGTTATGTGAACAATAAAAGATATTGTATGGATCAAGAAGTTCATAGAGATGAACTTGTGGGAGGTTCCAACCATTAATGACACAGTAGTAACACTACAAAAAATACTTGATTTCACGACATTTTTCAGCGGCATATTTAGTTGGTAGTGCCACACATCTCTCCCCTCCCAGTTTTTGAACAGACTCCAAATCAGTTTATAACAATTAATCCCAAAAAAACTGCTCAAGATAATCTTCTGACGCGATAACACCCACGCTCCCCCTCTTCCCCCGTTTCCCCGCGCCCCCTCTCCCCCAATTCCTCGCTTCCCTATTTCCTCGTGGCGCGGCTCCAATCCACGACCCCGGTCGGCGGCACCCATGGCTCGCCCCCTCTTCCCCTATTTCCTTGCACCCCCTCTCCCCCAGTTCCTCGCTTCCCTGTTTCCTCGCGGTGCGACTTCGATCCTCGACCCTGGCCGGCGGCACCCCTGGCCTCTCCCCGACACCTTACCTGATCGCTTCACCGCGAGAGAGCTCCGCCGAGCCCGACGTCTTTCCGGATTGCTTCATCGTGAGAGAGCTCTGTCTCAAATGAATCGTGACACCCCTGGCTTGTCCCCGATGCTCCTGGCCTGTCCCCAGTGCCTTTCCTTGTGCGAACCCTCCAGTCTCCCCGTCCTTTCCGTGCCTCCGCATGCTCTTTTCTAAATAGTAGGAGCCTTTCCTCGTGCAATTCGTCTCAAACAAATTGAGGTTTCGATATCCATCTACCAAGCAAAACAAAAGGGCAATATGAAGAAAAACTTCCAACAGAGATTGGTTATTTCGTGAGCGAATCGAGGTTAGTCGTTCTTAATCTACTATTTTACTCTTCTAAACAGCAGGACTCGTTTCCTCATCTTGATTCCCGTAATGCTACAAGATTTTCTACCGTTTACTGGAAATATGATTAACAATCTTCTAACTACTGAACGGCATATATACCCTATTATATACATGTTCACCGTCCACAAGATCGCTGTGAATTTGAGTAAAATACCATGTATAGCAGATCGTGAGATTTTGTCAATGTTGAAACTTCTATCAACTAATATAGAAACACGTCCTTCCTTATGATCAAGTTTACTTTTAGTCAAAGAAGAACCTTTCCATGTTTCCATTATGATCATCAGTTCCAGTTTTCTATGCCAATAAGAGAAATATTTCTCACATTACCATATTGATATAAAATCCAAAGCTAAATATCTCTGTTTAGGAAGTCTCTTCAAATGAACTTGTGCATATAGTTGTGGTTATTGAATGCTTAAAAATGTTACATTAGGGTAGTTCTCCTAGGTCTTTTGAAATATGTATTGGGTCACTTGGTTGAATCAGGTGGCTTGCTTTGATAGATTTGGGTTTAAATTAATTAGATAGCTACTCATGCATCCAAGTTTGAATAAGTGGAAATCATATAGGATTATACACATGTACAATCCTCATGATAATACAAATTCATCTACACCACTGTATCTTAGGTTGCAGTGTACCAAAGAGATGTAAGAATGCACTAACAAGTTATATAACAGAAATAGTGTCAAGAAATTATCTATGAATTTAAATGATAGAGCATAAAGGATTGCTCTGACAAGAACATAAGCAGGGAGAGCTTACAAAAAAATAGTAGGAAGGGCACAAGATAACAAGGGGGTAAACAGAACTAAGAAAAAGAAAAATTATATTATTATGGATTTTCAACTGGGTTCCTCAATAAATTTTGGATCAAAACAAGGACCATCAAAATTTTAACATACTAAAATTCATATGAACATGCATAGAATTGGGTAGTATTCCATTTTCTCTTGTTAACTATCTATTTTGCTTATCTCTCTTTATTCAAAAGAAGAGTAAAAGTAGTGCAGTGAATCTTAATCCACGGATAATTGGCATAACAATTATGTCTTGCGAAGAACATGTGTTGCTTAGGACGATTATGAACAACTGTACTTTTAGGAGTTTTTACTATAGAACATCTTCATCTTACATAACACAACAACAAATATGGGATTTAGCGGCATTCTTTTTCAGCATATTAAGTTAGTAATGCCGCAAAGTTTATCCCGCTTCCAGCGGATTCCAAACTAATTATCCCACTTTGTAACTATTGTAAATTAGTCCCTCCTCGCGCGGCTAGGAGAGTTATCACGAACGGCGCAAGCAGGAGAAGGGGGGTCGGCCGGCGTCGTCGGGGGAGCGCAAGAGAGGAACGCGCGAGAGAAGGGGAAAGGGGAAAGAGAACGCGCGAGCAGTTGGGATAATGCGGTGATAAAAAAACCCGCAAATTGTATTACCGACAACTTGTTTAGAAAATGCCGAAATATAATGTCGTGAAATGTAACATTTGTTGTAGTGGCGCGCAACCTTTCTTCCAGTCTCTACACGGCTCTCCACTCCCGCCGAATTCCTCTCTCACGATCTGCCCCCTCTTCTCCACCATGGCTCACGTCTCTGGGATCCAACCCCCACTACGGCTTCAGATCTGGCTCCACATTTAGGAAGGAGAGGGTGTCTCCTCGTGAAGATCGTCTCCAGAAAAATAAGTTCGTCCCCTTCTTCTTCCCCCGACCCCTTCTTCCTCGCTTTGCTTAACCCCTTCTTCCGTGGTTCTGATGAAACTCGCCCTACTGAAGGTTTCCCAAATTTGATGGGACTCCATGTCCTGAACTCCCCGATCGGTGAGAGTTCTTCCTCTCCTCTCTTGTTTCCCACTCTGGTTAGAAATCTGGCCCCTCATGACCACCACCTATATAAGCGTGGCTCCTAAAACCACACACGCCATCCCTAAAACCCAAAGAAGTCATTGTTTCACCATCCTTTTCTCCCGAACTCAGCCAACCTTCTCCACTTACCTAGTTTGACCATCTCAGGATCACCTTGGTGCTCCTTCTATCCTCGAGCCCTGTTGTGTGTTGTAAGATTTTTATGGAGACATATACAAGCTTTTCTGGCCTTTTGTCCGCATGGAATCAAGGTATCTCTTGAGTTCCTAGTTTTCTCCCTTCTCGAGGGTCGTTTCACCCATGCTCTTCTCTACCAACTTCGTGGCTTGAATAAGATATCTAAGAACTTGATTTCTCTCAGTTCGGGTGTTTTGTAATCTGTGTCAAGATTCCCCTATTCTCCTCCTGTTGTTCTTCGGGGGTGGGGTTATATTGCATTTTTGACCACCGCGAGACCCAAGTTTGGGCTCATCAGGTTCATATGGCCTTTTGGAAGGTGCCCAACACCTCAGTTTCCAACAATATAAATTAGATCCAAGTTTTTGATTCCTCTAATCATGTTGTTCCTTACTGATCTTTGCTGAATCGACAGAAGAACATAACTCCTTGACATGAGAATTAAGCATGGTTCCTTCTTGTTGGTGAGGTGAGATCCAAGTAGATTCAAGGAAAATAAATAAGAGAGGATATCTGAGAAAAGAATTAATTGAATGTGTGTCACATTCCATTTACTAATAACTGACAATACTGTTATGATTGAATATTTTTCATATATGCTTGAATTAGTTACTATGTTGTTAGAATATGTTTATTATCTTGATTTTAACTACTTAACATGAAACCTATTTGGTAAAACTCAATTACAAGTGAACTTTGATGTATGTTCTACAGTGTGCTTCTTACATACATCTTTTAATATTGAAGCTTTAGTAGTTGTAATAATAGTTTAGGTTTTATGGTCATATCTCCTATGGTTCTCATTTTTGTGACTATAACATATCTTCCTAGTCTGGATGGCAGAGAATCACAAGCGTGACAAATTATGTAACTATCCCTAGTGTTTAATTTATTTCATTTTACTATATTACTTATAATAAGATGTATTACAGATGAAATTTAGTGATCTTTGATATGTAAATAAATACACTATCTCATGGTAAATAAGAACCATTATTTGATCTAAATGAATGCCTTTTTGTTAATTGTTTCATTATCATAAATCAAAACTACTTCATATTAAATTATTCAATAGACTCGTAAGGTTACCTACAAATTTACTTTATGTTCAATATGCCTAATTTATTGCTGATACATGTTTATCCTAGATCGAGATGGAGTTTTATACCCACTGTGATATATATGAGTCTTTTTTATTGTATATTATTTTAAATAAAATTTCATGTGTAGAGAGGTCACAACAAATAATGTGCAAATAGAATAACTTAATTAAATTTGTCCATGTACTCTTACTTTTCCTTGATGGGGTATTCTATTAAGCTTCTTCTTTTATGTGCATATAATCGAATGTAAACTAAACCATATATAAATATTAAGATTGGATTTGTTTTAATAAATCAAATGATATTAGATTGATCTTATAAATAACTATGGTGATTTATGAATAAATATGTGAATTTTGTCAAATGTAAAGGTTTGAATACGAGAATTTGATGAAAATAAAAAAATGTAAATGTTTTCATCTTTACTTTTTTAACCATTTTTTCGAAGTAATGTCATTTGATTTTTAAATCAAAACTTAAGCTTAGGAATTTATTCTATTGATCAGAATTTATGTTAATTTATTAGGGAGATTATCTCATTATTTGTTCTGGTTCTTTAGTCATTCAATAAGCGTACTGCTTGAGACTGTGAAAAGAGAGCATTGCATCACACCCTTTGTTTTCCTAGACTTCACTGACCTTGGTAAGGTCATGGTTTATGCACTATGTTTGGTTCCGTTTCTCCTCGTCAATGATGCTAAGGTCTTGGTTTATGCACTATGTTCCTGTGACAATCACACGTCCGACTAGGTGTGAGGTATATATCACAATGTCAATTCTAGTATAATCACAATGCCTATCGCAAAGACAATAGCAGGACAAGTTTGGGATAATGATCACGTCATTGGTGCATATTCGAGGCAAGCAATCAATAACGTCTTATCAAAGTATGGCATCCAAGATATCCATTCATCTCTTATTTCTTAACTGGTTGATCTAAACAATCGCTGGAATTCCTCCACCATTGATCGTTATTTCCTTAGATGACGATGAAAATGTTTGTTTTTGAAGGTGTCGCTGTCACTACCACTAGCTGGGCTCTGAAGGTGTTTGGTTGGCTTGGATCCATTCAATCTCCTGTTCTAGGTATGATTGACTCGCACCTCTGAATCTATTGCTAGTTTCATTGCAATGTTGTAATCCTTAGTAGTGGATAGATATGGAATGTTATGTGTACGTTGATTTGTACAATCTATGCTAATTGCTAATGTATTAGTCGATCCTATGTATTAGCTCCTTTTCTGTTTACTTTTTCTTCTTTGTTGCTGATCTGTGCTAATTGGTATTTGCCACTTGGTACTTGTAATTTGTATTTGCTTACATCTATTTAAAATTTCATTCTTATACTTGATATCTGCAGTCTCTTCAGACTCTACGAGCTGGGCTTCGAGGGAAGCAACAACAGTGCTGGTGACTTACTGGTATGATTCACTTGCACCTCCAATATGTGTTTTTTCATTACTACTCCGTTCTATGTATTGATGATCTTGTTTTACTTATTGCTGATCTGTTCTAACTAAACTGATTGTATGGGTATATTGTTGTACTTAACTTTATTTATAAGTTTTACTAATTAAACTGATATGTTGTACTTATTTATAAGTTTATTCTAATTAAACTGATCTGTTCTATGTATTGTTGTTCTAATTTTGGTATATGATGTTGTTTGTATTTTTTGTATGGTGTAAGTACACACTATCTACTATCATTTGTGTAAATACATGTTGTCCCAGTATGCCACTTAAAAATCAGCAATTATTTTTTCAGTTAATATGGATATGTATTATTTATCGGTACAAGTAAATTTTGGTTCCAATCTGATGGATTGAAGTACCCTACAAATAATGCACCATTTGTAAATGTGGCTGGTGTGACCACTCATGGAAAGAATGATGAGGTGGTGACAGGAAGACTATACATATTTAGCCTTTCACACTCATATTTTCCGCATGTTCAAGCATAATGAGATGGTCAAATGCGTATTTCAAGATTCCCAAAATTAATTTTTATTACAGACTGGATGCACAACAACCGACCATAAACAAACTTGCCATTATGGATAAACTAGGATTTCAATATAGTTCCGTACTTATAACATGAAAAAGGGCTTATTTTTCTCTATACACAAAGGTCACTTTTGATGCAATTATAGTGGAACAAGCAGAACTGCATACTTAATCTATTAAGTTCTATGCAACATATTGAGAACTTCAATTATTAATTTTTTATGATTATTTAAATTGCTACTAGAACTGCTTTATATTATTCTTCACAATGTTACAATAGCTCATGTTTTAATCTAAATAATAGCCAAAACATAGATATAACAAATGCTCGAGCATTACACTAAAATCTCGTCCGGAGAACATGAATGCAGAAGCCTGGAGCCTTTAGTTTCTCTTGAAGTATCTATCCCTAGAAGTTTGCATATGCAACTCGATGATCTAGTGTTAATAAAGTGTCAAACCATCAGCCCCTGCACAAGCTACAAAATTGAATTAGACTATAAAAACACTTCTCAAGGAAATTGGCATTAATTTGCGCATACAGTACTTGACAGTATTAACAATGGATATGAAAGCAGTGTCCTGCATAATCAATACTGAACTAGGAATTTGAGAGGGCTTTGGAGCATATATTATGTTTCACCTAAGTGTCAAAACATTGTTCACGTGGAAGTTGTAATATTCACAGGTTATTTACCAAAACAAAGAGCAAAGATATAATCCTGGTAGTAAAAGTAATAGTGAACAAAGGAAGACATTGGCAACAGGGAAAACTGGTCAATAAAAGAGGGAACGGATCAAAAGTAACCCATCTTCACTAAATTGATTATGTTTTCACTCAGATAACAGCTTCTGTGCATGTTAGTATACGCCACATTTGCGATCTTTGTTGCATTATTTTTATCTACCAATATATGAAGTAAAAAGTATATTGAAGTATAATCTTTTAGCTATCCAACAACATTGGCATGCACATATAATGAAAAGAAAACATTGTGCGGCACAAAAGACAATATCATGATTACATGGAGAATATAAGCTGTATCCCAATCACATCCTACATCACAAGCAGTCTACACAATTTTCAAATATTGCCACATAGAAAATTCAAATTAATTTTAACTAAAAAAAAGACCATTGTGGTTAATTTGTATTTATTTATTATGATAGGTGAATCTTAATGTGCATATTAGTTAGCTATCTCATTTATAATGGAGTGAAAGATCATATGATTGAAATTTTTTTAATTTTTTTATCTAAGAAATATACAGTGAAATATTTTTGTTTGTGATGAATCTGAATCTTTATCATTGATAAATATTTCAACAAAACCAAATTTCATCCTTTACTGACAACTTATTTCCTAAATGTTTTACTGATATTACACCTGACTAACAAGTTGTCTATCTAGATAAAATTTTTGAGGGATTCTAATGGTAGTTTGCACCATAATATTTGATCTCCATATTTGCTGAAATATACAATATATGATAGGTTATATATTTTAAATTTGTTCTCTAATAACAATTCTTCCCGCTCAATATAGTGTATTGTGATTTTGATTTTTAAGCATTGGGTGGTTTATAATGAAAAGGAGCTCCATTCAACCCATGGAATTGAGTGAGTTTTATCTAATTTTTTTATGTCCGTTTACATATCAAAGTTTAGATAACTTGTTGTATGCTTACTTACCATATACACTGAATTTTTATATGTACTCCAATTTTTTTCTGAGTGCTAATACTCACATGGTTTGATATTTATGTAATATTGACACAAAAATTATTGAGTAACCAATTTAAATGATTTTCTTAAAATCTAGAATTAATTGTACCTTATTTCTTTGTAGGATTCAATGTCTGGAATAGATAAGAGCTGGATGAAAAATAAAAATAGGTTATCACCAGAATACAGAAATGGTGTTGAAAAATTTATTCAATTTGCATGTAGAAATGTAGAAGTTGATGGCTTAATACCTTGCCCTTGCGTTAAATGTAACAACGGAAGTTGCAAGACAAAGGATGATGTGTCAGCTGATCTGATAGTGTATGGCATAATTGAGAGCTACACATGCTGGGTAGCCCATGGTGAATCAGGTCATGTCAATTATCAAAATGATAGTGATGACGTTGACGATGATGTTGATGACGTTGCGGATGAGGCTGATGATATTGAGGGAATGATAAGGGATGGGCTAGGATTTCCTGATAACCATGTTCCAAACTTTGATGAAATGGATGGAGACTATGAAATTGATGAGTTGAGTGATGAACTTGCAAATTTTGTAGGCTAGTGAACGATGCGAAGGAACCACTTTATGATGGTTGTGATGAATACTCCAAGTTATCGTTCACCATGAAATTACTACAGCTAAAGGGATTTCATGGAATGAGCAATAATCTCTTTAATAGTCTAATTGCATTGTTATCAAAGGCGTTCAAGGGTTGTCGATTGCCTAAATCTTTCTATGAAGCAAGAAAGTATATTACTGACCTGGGACTTGACTACATAAAGATAGATGTTTGTGAAAAACATTGCATGTTGTTTTGGAAGGATCAAAAGAAAGAAGATGTATGTTCAAAATGTGGCGCTAGCAGGTGGAAGTATACCTCTCTTGACAACACAACCAAAGACAAGACTAAAAAAAGGAAAAAAGTCAAGTTAGTAAAAAAGGTTTCTGTTAAGACTCTATGGTACTTTCCACTAATACCAAGATTAAAACGACTGTACATGTGCTATCAAACAGCTTCAGAGATGAGATGGCATCAAGAAAAGCGCATAAATGATGGTAAACTAAGACACCCAGCTGATGCTGAAGAGTGGAAAAGATTTGATGAGATGAATCCATCTTTTTCTAGAGACCCTCGCAATGTTAGGCTTGGATTGGCTTCTGATGGATTTAATCCATACGGGAACACGAGTCATTCTTATAGCATATGGCCCGTTATCCTTATTCCATATAATTTACCTCCATGGCTTTGTATGAAATAAGATTATCTTATTTTATCCTTGATCATTCCTGGGCCAAAGTCTCCTACATACAAGATTGATGTTTATTTACAACCATTGATCGAAGAGTTAAAGGAGTTGTGGGATGTAGGAGTTAAAGCTTATGATGCTGTATCAAAACAAAATTTTGAAATGCATGCGGCTCTATTATGGACAATTAATGATTTTCCTGCTTATGGATATTTGTCTGGATGGTCCACCCAAGGTGACTTAGCATGCCCTTCTTGTCACAAGGATACTTAGTCTCTCAGATTGAAACATGGGGGAAAATTTTGTTATATGGGGCATCGTAGATTCTTACCACAAAATCATAGATGGCGGCGGAATGACCATGCGTTTGATGGGAAACAAGAACCACGACCTCGTCCTCAAGAACTATCTGGAGAAGAAGCTTTGAGTCAACTACATGACATCTTTGAAACAAACCTGGGAAAGAGAAAGAAAAGAAGTTCAAAAGAAAAACCTTGTCATGCTTGGAAGAAAAAAAGCATTTTTTTTAACTTCCTTATTGGAAGAGTCTTCGTGTTCGCCATAATCTTGATGTAATGCATATTGAGAAGAATGTTTGTGATAGTTTAATTGGAACCATTATGGATATTGATGAGAAGACTAAGGATAATTCAAAAGCTCGCAAAGACTTAAAAGATATGAATATAAGGCAGGAGCTTCTCCCGTGTATTGTGAATGGAAAGCTAAAAGTCCCTATTCCATGTTTTACTTTAACATCTGAGGAAAAAAAGAGGTTTTGTGAATTCTTAAAAGAAATTAAATTTCTAGATGGGTTGTGCTCAAATATTTCTAGATGTGTGAATGTTGATGAGCGTAGAATTTCTGGGTTGAAATCTCATGATTTTCATGTATTTTTACAAAAAATCCTTCCTCTTGCAACGCGTGGAATCTTTCCAAAGGATGTATCTGAGACATTAACAGAGCTTAGTATATCATTTAAAGAGTTGTGCTCTAAAGTTTTAACGGTAGAAGATCTGAAGAGGTTAGAAGATCATATTGTTGTTACACTATGTAAAATGGAGCAGATATTTATACCATCATTCTTCGATGTAATGGTACACCTTCCCGTTCACCTAGCAAACCAAGCAATTCTTGGAGGCCCTGTGCAATATAGATGGATGTATCCAATTGAGAGGTGATTACGTTTTACATATATATTTTTTTAATTTTTCTATGTTTTAAATTTTCCTTGTTTCGTAGGTTTCTCCGAACATTAAAGTCATATGTGCGGAATAAAAACCGAGCAGAAGGTTCAATAGCTGAGATGTATATCACCAATGAATGCTTGGTTTTTTGCTCAAGATACATGAAGGAGAATGAAACTATATTTAATCAGCCACGATACCATGACACTAGAGAGACAAAAATTTCATCTCAATATACAGTTTTCAAATATATCGGGAAAACATTATCTGTAGGCACAACCATTAGCCTTAGTATTAATGAATGGCAGCAAGCTCATAAGTATGTTCTTGAAAATTCAGATGCAATATTACCGTTTATAAGGTAACTTATATTTATTTAGCTACATTTTTACTTGATTTGAATTTAAGTTTTCCAATTTTTAAAATAAATATTTTTTAGTGAGCACAAACAACTAATCCAAGATATGGGTGTCCACAATATTGAGGCGCACCATAAAAAGTACTTCTTTGAGTGGTTGGAGAGTCGGGTAAGCTTTTAAATTACTCTAAACTAATTTAAACTAAAAAAATAGACGATTGTGGTTAATGTGTATTTATTTATTATGATAGGTGGTTCAATTACATACACAAGGTAGAGTGGACGATGAACTTCTAAGTTTAGTTTGCGGTCCTGATAAAGAGGTGTTAACTTTTACAGGTCTAGACATAAATGGATTTCGATTCCATACTGAAGATCGTGATGATAGGTTAACAACACAAAAAAGTGGTGTTCTTGTTAAAGTAGACTCCACCAATGGACCTTTTATCTATTATGGTGTTTTGACTGAAATTTTAGAGTTGAGATACACAGGTGGAAGACAAGCTCATATTTTTAGGTGTGAGTGGTGGGACATGCATAATGAAGGAAGAGGATTTGAGAGAAACAAATATGGTCTTGTTAGTTTAAATACAAAATGCAAGTTGAAAACCAATGAACCGTTTATACTAGCATGCCAAGCAGAACAATGCTTTTATGCCCGTGACCTTTCCAAAAGTAATTGGATTGTTGCTACTGAATCATCACCACGCGACTTGTACAACATGACACATGGAGATGAAGCCATTATTGATGATGAAAGTGCATTTCAAGAAAACACATCAAATTTATCTACATCTTCATCATTCCCCTCGGATGCATTTGATGTTTCAAATTGGAAGAGGCATGATGTAGTGAAATCTTTGTCCATGAAATCTGCAAAGAAAAAAGGATGGCTGGAAAAAGATGGAGACCATACATGGGAGACAATGAACTGAATTTATAATTTGTTAATCTGTATTTTCTTTATAGACTTTGGTTAATTTAACTAATTTCTTTGTGAACATTGATGAATATCATTTCCCTTGTGTTATCTACCATAATGTGATTATAATTAGCAAATGATTATAAATGTTGCCTTTGATTGCTTCTTTTGATATTTTTTTGGATCATTACCCTTTTAAATATTCTGATGAGATACATGTAGGAAATATGGTCAATCTGTCTAGTACCCACAACCAGTTTGCTGGTAATTACGAGATTCTAATGGCTGGTCATTGTAGCAAGACCCAAAGTAAGTAATGTATGCTATATTTTTTAAATGTTTCAATTGAATCTCATGCGTATCTTGATAAATTTTAATTATGCAGATCGGTTAAAAAAGTAGAAATTTATACATAATTTTTTCCACTTAATAACTTCATCTTTGCAGAAAAATCTATTGATGAGATTGCACAAAAACGTGCACGCACGTTGATGGCTGGTCCATGGAATTCATCCAGCAACAATCCAAGTATAGTTTTAAAATAAATTAATATATGTCTCTATGCATACAGTAGTATAAAATTATGTTCATGAAATGTAGCTAAAACTAGCAACAATATTCAAAACCCGCATCAAGTTGAAGATTTTGTTCTTGCAAAAGAAAAAAATGGGGCACCATCCCTTCCTCACATGGGAGCAAGTCCCATTCAAATTTCTCAAGACAAGAATGTAGATGCCCTGCATGATGGTTTTCTTCAACAGATTCAAACCTATAAGAACTTTTTGATGAGAAAGATGAGTGAAGGTCTATTAGTTGTTGACTTCTATATTTTAGTTTTAAGGAAGAAGTATGTGTTCTTTATGCTAAATTCTTCTTTTATTTTTCTTTTAGAAACACTAGCCCTTGACAATTTGCACAAACATTCACATATGTTGACGTCTGGTCCAAGAAATCTATCCACTCAGAATACTGGTGATAATTGGAGCATTATGTTTTAGCAATACTTGTGTAAAATGCAGCCAACAATAGCCAAACAAATTGTAATCTGCATCAACGTGAATGTTCTGTTGTTTCGGATGAAAAGATACGGTCATCTCTACATGAAAAGCAGTGCAAAGCTCCTCTAAATGTGCATGCTATAAAAGCTAAAGGTAACATTAAATCTGCATTTTTATATGTATGTATATATATCATATATTTTTTCAAATATTGATAAAGTAAAGAATGTATATTAGTTTAATATGAAGATGGGGGACTAGCCATGAATAATCTTCGCGAAAATTACATGAACAAAGATGAAGTTGCGGTAAGGCAGAAAAATACTGGAAACAGTGCTCTAAAGTCTCAAAATGCTGGGCAGACTGCTGAAGCAACTCAAAATCTGATCAAGAATAACTCTGGTGACAATTTGACTTTGTATCTTTACATGTAGATTATATTTCCTATGTATAAATAATGTTTTAACATTATTTCTATAAAATGCAGTCAGAATCAGCCAAAGATCTTGTAATCCACATCAACTTGAGCATTTTGGTGTTGTGAAAGCAAAAAAAGGGGCATCGAATAGTAATGGTTTCTCTCTACATGACAAGCAAAGCAAAGATCATCCTAATGTGCATGCTAGAAATGATCAAGGTAATATCCAAATTTTAATTTTTTTTATATATGTGTCTATTATCCTACATAAGTATATATTGATAGTTCCTAATGTATGGTTGTTCAATATGTAGAGGAAGGACTGGCCCTAAATATTGTTCAAAATTTGAAGGATAGGAATAATGGTGATAATGATACTTCTACAAGTAATACAATATTCATTTCTATATACACCATGGTTTAACATCATTTTCATGACATGCAGTCAAATTTAGCCACAAAGCTTGTAATCCTCCGCATCAACTTGAACATTTTGGAGTTCCAAAACAAAAAAGAGTGGAACGGAACAACGAGGGTGTTTCCTTTCATGCGAAGCAACATGAAGCACCACCCATCGCACATGCTAGAAAAGTTCAGGGTAATATTTAAATTTTAAATATTCAAGTGTTGTTTGCTTGTCCTATGCATATGTATATATTTAAATAGATTTGACTGTATTTCACTGTGAAGATGGAGGATTCACCATGGATGATGTTCCTAAAGGTCACACAATGGATGATGATGTTTCAGTAAGGCGAACAAACACTGGCAAGAGAATCTTGAGGGATCAATATGTTAATAATTACTCTGACCAAGCTACTGAACCACTTCAAAATTTGACCAAAAAGAATACTGGTGAGAACTAGACCTTGTTTGTACATAACTAATGCAAAAAAGCTTCTACATAAACAATATATTAGCTTTAGTTTTTTTAAAATACAGTTAATTTTGATAGTGAAACTTGTAATACACGTCAATCTAATCATGTTGGTGTTAGAAAAGAAACAAGAGGGTCATACAATGCTGAAGGTGTTTATCTACATAACATGCCATGTGTACCATCTCATATTGTGTGTGATAGAATAGATTACGGTAAATCTAATATTTTTATATGTTTTTGGTAGTCTTACATATTTATTTTAGTGATTAAATTCCTAATATTTGGCAGCTCAACCTGAAGAGGAGGATTTGGTCACAGATAGAGTTCTCAAAGGTTCAATGAATGATGATGATGTACCCATAAGGCAGGCTAATGTTAGTAATAGGATTTTGAGGTCCCAAACATTAGACAATCACTCACAACCAGATACGGATCCAAATCAAGTTATGCAAGAGACGGATAACCATCATGGTAACAATTAATTAGTTCTAGCTTAATTATGAATAAGGTAATCATTATTTTATTCATGTTTTAGATCAACCGAAGAGAAAGAGGGTTAGAGGGAAAACCAAAAATATAAGCTTCAGGTCATTCAGAAATGGTGGTGGAGCTAAAATAAAGATAGAATTTAATTCTGAAGGTAATCCAATAAGTAAAAGCCAAACTCTTATGGCCAGTCGAATTGGAGTTATTGTTCGCAATTCCATAAATGCACCTCTTAGTTATACAAGGTGGAGTCGCATGCCTAGTGAAAAGAAGGAGAAGATGCTCCAGTTGATCCAGGTTTCATATAGTTTCTATGTGTTACTTCATTGAATAATAAATGTGCATTTCTAATATTTTCTTATCTATTACGTAGGATGATTTTATCATTCATAGTAATGAGTTATTACCTGAGGAAAATGACCTCAGAACACGTTCAATATATCGATCATTGAATAAGGCTTGGCGTGAATTTAAGACTGAATTGTATGCTCTTTATTTGACATACGCCACTGATGATGAAGCTCTAAGAAATTGTCCTCCAAATGTAACAAAATCTGATTGGGAGTTTCTTGTGAAAAAATATTGGAAAAGTGACTATTTTTAGGTAAATTTGAAATAAATTTGTGAGTCTATACAATGATCTACTCTCTTTATTATTGATATTTTCTTGTAGAAATTTTTTAGTTATCTTTATGTTTTTATCCATTGATCTTATTTCATGTTTATTTGCAAGGCTGCAAGTACTCGTAACAAGATCAACCGTTCTAAACAGTTAATGCTTCACTGTACTGGAAGGACTCGATTTAGTGTTATAGAACATGAGGAAGTACAAAATTTGTTCTTATTATTCCTATTTTTATAGTATAAGGTTATACTTCATATTTCATAATCTATTTTATGAAAATACAGACTATCAATAACAATGGAGTTGTGCCAAGTCACATGAGGATGTTCGAAAAGACTCGAACGAGAAAAGATAAAAAGCTTGTAGATGTTGTTGCTGAAGAAAAGATGGTAACCATGATTATAGCTCGACATAAATTTCAACAAATTTGCAAATTGAAAATTCTAACAATTTAATTTGTTGTTTAGGCACAAATCACAGATTTGGTGTCTCAGCGTGAACATGGAACAATTGAAATTAGCGATGATGAGATATGCTTGAAGGTCTTTGGACCCGAAAGACCAGGCCATGTACGTATGCGGGGAAGTACAGTTGCATGTCATTCTCTCTATAGAAATCCAATTTATATGAAGGAGATTGAAAAATATAAGAAACAAGCAAATGATGCACGAGCTAGAGTTGAACAAGCAGAAAAGGTTGCAGCAGATGCTAGAGCTAGAGCTGAACAGGCTGATCAGAAAGCTGAAAAAGCTCACACTTACATCAGAGAGTTATTCAATGTAATAAAGTCTAGCAGGATTATAGATGGCATGAATATTGACAACCCTAATGATGAGGTATTTCATAAATTTAATATTACATTTCTAATGATAGATCATATTATTAACACCATTTCTTTACAGGTTTTGGAGTAAGATTGGGGTCCCTATTACTCATGGACTTATGGAACTCATTCTTTAGATGACACAATAAAGCATTGGTCCTCATAGATGATCTTTTTTTCTATTATCTTATTTGTAGATAATATATAAATGTTTTTAATTTATTATTGGCAGTGTATTACCTGACTACTTCTTTGTAGTTAAGACAAAACTTCTATGAATTGGAATTAAGAGGATGGTAATCAGTCTTTTAGATGACTAATTTAGGATCAGTCTTTTAAATATATATATAGTCTTGTTGTTCCATCTATCAAGCTTAGGCATTTATAAAGAAGTGCATTGGTCCTTGGTTTGTTGGGCTTTGGTTTTGATTTGGAAAATCTCTCACAAACTGGTTCGTAGAATTAGTAAAGGTATTATATTTGATCGGAATCAGTGCATGGTGTGGTTGGTTATGTTTCTTCTTTAAACAACCATGGTCTCTCAAATATGTTTTCCTTTTGTAACAGAATAGGAGAGAACTCAGGTTCTTGCTCCGATTCAGGAGTTTGTGGTGAAAATGAGAAGAAAAGAAGCAAAGTGGCTATTCCAGTAATAGTAACAGTTGTATCTGCTCTCATTTTTCTAGTTGTAGCAGTGGTAATTCTATGAATTAGAAGACAGAAAATAAGACAAAATCCAGGTAGTTCTCTTAAGCTTCTAAATGTATAATTTTGTTTATTGTTAACAATCAAGAACCAGAATGAGATTGTACTGTCAGTGAGTACATGTCTAAAGGAAGCTTGGAAGATCATCTTAGAGGTGTGCTCTATATAAAATCATATTATATTAACTTCTAAACTTTGAGATTTAAAAATTATCAATCTTCTAGTAATAGATTTTTACAATTAGTAGTGCAGTTACACTTGATCCTAAAGTTATTAACCAGAATGAGATTGTATTGTTAGTTGAACAAGCAAGCGGATCCACAATGCCCCCGATCCTCAATGCAGTGGAACTTTACAATGTGATTGAAACCGATCAGTCAGAAACCAATGCGGGAGATGGTAAGCTCATGATTTGTGGTGTTTTCTATTATTGTTTGAAAGCAGGGTGAAAAAAAGTTTATGGTACTAATTATGTTAAGACTCTGAACCAAAACCCAGTTCTCACTGTCACTGCCATCAAAAGACAACACAGATTGTAGAAGAATTGGATGGGTGATCCGTGTCTTCCTAAATTTTAATATGGGATGGCTTGAGTTGCAGTTATGATGGTTTCCACAGTCCCAGAATCATTTCACTGTGAGTGTTGTATCTCCAACCAGATAGAGGTTGACTAGATAAATTTCCAGGAAAGTTAAGAGAACACCCTTAATATTTGTTAAAATTGGTACTTTGTAGCAACCTTTCTTCTAGTGGACTAATGGGTGAAATACCCACATCCCTCGCAAACTTGACGCAGCTGCAATCATTGTGAGTAGAGTTTTCTATAAAAAAACCAAGTTACGCTCAATACAACGATATAAATAATTAATGGCATGCTTTATTAGTTGTAACAGACGTCAATTCTATTCAATTGCTTTTTATTATGATGAACATAATAACTTCAGAATATATTCTAAATTCAGGGATTTATCAAGAAATAGCATGCAAGGAGGAATACCTGAATATCTGACAACCTTAACACACCTTAAATTATTGTAAGTGCAACCAACAGTAAATGACTTTAAGATCAATGGAAGATATGCCATTTACCCTTCATATATCATCTAACCATATTTCAGGGATCTATCAGGAAATAAGCTTAATGGACAAATTCCAAAAGGGCTTTTAGACTGATCAGCTACTGGTGCATTGACCCTCAAGTATGATGGTTCCTACCTCATCATCGAAAGAAGCTTTTTTGTTTCTTCTTTAAACAACCACGGTCTCTCAAATATGTTTTCCTTTTGTAACAGAATAGGAGAGACCTCAGGTTCTTGCTCCGATTCAGGAGTTTGTGGTGAAAATGAGAAGAAAAGAAGCAAAATGGTGATTCCAGTAATAGTAACAGCCGTATCTTCTCTCATTTTGCTAGTTGTAGCAGTGGTCATTCTACGAATTAGAAGACAGAAAATAAGACAAAATCCAGGTAGTTCTCTTAAGCTTCTAAATGTATAATTTTGTTTATTGTTAACAATCAAGAACCACAATCTTCTGCTCATCTTTTATCACATCCGCTCAAAATTCCCAAGGGAAGTTGTGGAACAGAGGTAGAGCAAAGCATAACAACCAATACCTCCAAGTGCCGATGGAAAATAGGGAATTCACATATAATGATCTGGTGAGAATAACTGCATATTTCAAAAAAGAAATTGGCAGAGGAGGCTTTGGACCTGTGTATCATGGAGCTCAGGATAAACATGTCGAAGTTACTGTGAAGATGCTTGATAAAACTGGATCATCTCAGGGGCCTAACGAATTTCAAACAGAGGTAAGCACTATGCAGTCGATCCAAGATACTGTCCATTTTCCATGATTCAGATACCAAAGATTGGGCCACTTACATATTGACTGTTGGTAACTGCTGAAATAACACTCCATTCCTCTGCCCAGACTTGTTAAAAGCATAGTGATAACCTAATAGACATGAAAACAATTTGTGATGCAGGCTCGACTTTTAACGAGGATTCATCATAAGAACTTGGTGTCGCTGGTTGGTTATTGCAAGGAAATTGAGAATCTAGCCTTGGTCTATGAGTACATGTCTAAAGGAAGCTTGGAAGATCATCTTAGAGGTGTGCTCTATATAAAATTATATTCTATTAACTTCTAAACTTTCAGATTTAAAAATTATCAATCTTCTAGTATTAGATTTTTACAATCAGCAGTGCAGTTACACTTGATCCTAAAGTTATTAACCAGAATGAGATTGTACTGTCAGTTGAAAAAGCAAGCGGATCCACAATGCCCCTGATCCTCAATGCAGTGGAACTTTACAATGTGATTGAAACCGATCAGTCAGAAACTGATGCAGGAGATGGTAAGCTCATGATTTGTGGTGTTTTCTATTATTGTTTGAAAGCTGGGTGAAAAAAAGTTTATGGTACTAATTATGTTAAGACTCTGAACCAAAACCCAGTTCTCGTTGTCACTGCCATCAAAAGACAACACAGATCGCCAAGCTCAGAAGCCTCCTTCTGTGAGATCATGAAGCCGCCATCAATAGAGAATTCGGTGCCTCACGGTGGGGAGCGGACACTGAGAACATGGGACTGCCGAAAGCGCTCACCATCTCAGAGGGTTCCACGGTCATGGAGGCGTGCAAGATGATGGCCCTCCGCCAAGTCGACGCCACAATTCTCACTGACAAGAATAGGATGTTGTCCGGGATCGTCACTGACAAGGACATTGTCGTGCGGGTTATAGCAGAGGGGCTGAGGCCAGAGCACACGATTGTCTCAAAAGTAATGACAAGGAATCCAAATTACATCAGATACCTTGATAATGGAAGCTCTTCAGAAGATGGTTCAGGGGAAATTCAGGCATCTTCCTGTTGTGGAAAATGAAGAGGTAATTGCGTTGCTGGACATGGGAAAATGCCTTGATGATACTATTTTGAGGATGGAAAAGGCTTCTGAGCAGGGACATGCAATTGCTGCTGCATTTGAATTAGTGGAACACCACTGGGGGTACAAATCTTCTGCTACAGCTCATGCATTTCTCAAAATACTACGAGATGGCATGTTTGTCCCAGCATTGTCAACCATCATCACAGAAAACACCAAAGTTGTAGTTGTCTCACCGTCCGATCCTGTATATGTTGCTACTACAAAGATGCGTGAAAATCGGGTTAGTTCCGTGGTTGTGGTTTCAGGAGGCAAACCTCATGGTATTCTCACTGCCAAGGATGTGCTAATGCGGGTGGTCTCACGGAATCTCTCCCCTGAATTGACTCATGTAGAAAAGGTTATGATTGCAGAACCTGAGTGTGCACAGTAAGAAAAGGTTATGACTGTAGAAAAGGTTATGACTGCAAAATGGTCAACTTGTTACTTGTTTGGATGTATTGCAAATAACTCGTGCTGCGATATCATTGGTTGATGGAGGCTCTTGTTCTGTTGGTGACATGGCTACTGCAATGATGCAAAAGTTTTGGGATGCAGCCGATGTGTGGACTTCTCTTCAGGCCAATGTTCTAGCAAGTGCTTTCTTCTTGGCTACTGTGCCATCATCGCTTATTTGAAGAGATGCAATTGATACAAGACCAGTTATATCTGCAATGTGAAGGATGATACGTTAAAGGATTGTTCTTATAGTTGGCACAATTTGATCCCTTGATTCATGATCATGCTTGAGATATTTTGAGTTTTGATTACAAGCAAAAGGCTGAATGTAAGTAAAAAAAACCATGTATCGGTTACGGATGCTAATCGATGTACAAGCAAACAAATTACTGAAGGATCTTTCATCAGCAAATCAGGGGGTTGGACTTCTCTTTGGTGTTCCTAGCCAACGCTTATTTGAACGGATCCTACCGATACTGAAGCAACTTTTTTCCTGCAATGTAAAGAGTGATCCGAGAGGGTCTGTTCTTACAGATAAGTTCAATCCTTGATCCATGATCCTGCTTAAGATATATCAACGTTTTGATTATTACAAGCAAAGGGATGAATGAAAGAAAATGACGGTGCACCGGTTATGGGTGCCTATCGATGTACAAGCAAATGCATTAGTGAAGAATCTTGCATCAGCATATCCAAGGCTCTTCCAGCTGGTGTTCTAGCAGTGTTGGTGCTTTCTTCTTGGCTGATGTGGGCGTCACCGCTTGATTGAAGAGGTCCAATCGATACTAAAGAAGTTATGTCTACAATGTGGAGGATGATTTCATAAGGTCTGTTCTTACAATTGGCAGATAAATTTGATCCTTGACCATGATCGTGTTGAGATAATTTGACGTTCTGATCATTACAAGCAAAGGGCTGAATGCAAGAAAAAAAGACAACACAGATTGTAGAAGAACCGGATGGGTGATCTGTACATGTTCGTTTAACATTACGCCTTGAAGAATATGTATGTCACAAATGACAAAATGCAAAAGACAATGTTTTACCTTTTCTATTATGACAATGTATAATGTACAAAGAGAAATGTACATATAATTATGTACTTGTCAACTTATTCATTTCAATAAAAAATTATGTACTATATAATATTTTTATCCTTGACAAGTAATTGTTGCAATTGACATTGTGTTGTCTTGAAGTATGTATGCACGCCGGCTTGTGCATGGACGTATGCTCTCACCACATTACGATTTCCTTTTTCAGCTTGCGTGCTATCTAGCACGTGCCCACGAAGTGTGTGAGGGGAGCACATGTGTGTGAGCTGCCTGGTTGAGCACGCTCACGGGTGTACCCCAGTTTATACATGTGCCCACACAGGCATTTGCACCCACAAACGTCTACGTATCCGCCTATGTGTGCTACCATTTGTGCTTTTTCCAAAAGTGGTAAAACGTGCTGTTTACAGTCAATTTCCGGCATAGAAGTTGTGTTGGAAATGAGAATTCCCAGTATAGAAGTTGTGTTGGAAATGAGAATTCCCGGCATAGAAGTTGTGCTGGAAATGAGAATTCCTGGCATCAATATAATGCCGGTTTTGATATCATTCTCTGGCATATTAAAGATGCCAGAAAACTTTTCCCGGCACGCTTTTCTACGGCATATTTTCGGCATTGTGAAAAGTGACGGTGAAGAACAATGCCAGCATATTTTTTATGTTTTCCCGGCATTTTTCTATGCCGGAAAATGTGATATTTGTTGTAGTGTAACATTGTGACCATAATGGAGCTACTAGATAGGCACAAAATCTCAAATAGAATACTATGAAATTTCCATCTCAAATGAAAAGTCACACAATGAAGAGATATGAAATTTGCAAATACTGATTTGAAGCAAACATTGCTAACTAGTTATAAAAGCAGTAGTGCAACGGAAACATGATGGACATGTCAAGATAACTTGGAATAAGATTTGTGTGTGATTGGATCTATGTGCAAGTGAGAGTCTATTGGTATGTACACCTAGAGAGCTAATCATATGATGATTGGAATGAGGCATTAAATACCTAATTTGATAATAATAAAGGTAATCACGTCTATTGTGTTTGTCTCATCATGAGATGATTACAAAGATATAGTAGATGTCTAAAGAATGATGTTACTTGATGACATATGTCTTCAAGTACGTGACTTGAACAAAGAGATCATACGTATGTTAAGAGAATGTACATTCTTGTTATGTCCCTAGTCAGATATTAGTGTGAAAGAAAAATATACAACAATAATACATAAGACTAGAGTGTGTGTTGAGTGATGAGAGAGTCTCATTAGCCATGATATGTGATATCAAGTCAAACACACATGCACATGTTACAGAACACTGTATCGGAGATACCCACCATGAGAGGAATACATGGGGACCATGGAATTCTAGTCAGAATCAGCTCTCATAGTGATAATGGTCATTGTGGTTCTTAAACCTGAAGTCATTACATTCATCACATGTCGTTCATGTGCTTTGACAACAACCACAATGATCTTGAATAAGTGTTTCCATAAAGGTGATGCTTGGGTGCACTGTGACACATGGGTATAGAATATGAGTGATGTAGATGGGATTTGTCCCGCCTATAAGAAATTGATATATAGGGCCTCTTGATAAGCGAGACTGAGAAATGTATGACCATACTCATGTGACTCAATATGTGATGTGTTATCTCAAGTAAACCTCATACAGTCTGCTCTAGTTCAAATGACATGGATTGAACGTTGAGAGGGTGATGATTCCATGCCTCGAGTTCAATCCAGATACCAAAGAGAAAGGAACCATATGATCATGGTAACACTTATCATGGATTGTAGGTTGAAGTTGTTCTCCAACTTTCCAAATTACTTGAGTACCAATGATGTGTTTCTAGATACCGCTAATTGCTTGTGATGTCATAATTGGTTATGGACATTCACTGCCAACGTAATTTTGGACCTATAGGGTCACACACATAGGATACACTTAGATTAAAGGAGTATATTCATAAATGAGGTTTAGATTAATTACTAAAGGTGTTTAGGTATTCAATTAAATAATTGAGGTTCAAAATTGACTGATTAGACTCTGAACTGACAGGTTCAAGTGTTGAACCAATCGATTGGAGTGTTATGACAATATGAATCAACATTGGGTGATCAATGGCCGATCCAGGGTGTGAAATGATCGATTCACTAGTTAACTAATAGGTTCACAGATCCCAACCAACCAGTTCATGGAATGAACTACCTGGTTCAATGATCAATTCAATTGGATCAAGGATTGGTGTTGACATCATGTTGTACTTTTAATCATACATTGAATATCGGTTCACACATGAACCGACTGGTTGGGTATGCAAATCGACCAGTTTACCGTGCATAGGTTCTAGAAAATTTGTGAATTTGACCCTGTCGACTCCCATACAGACTGGGAACCCTGACCCTATCCTAGCTTCTCCAATAAATAGATGGGTATTGGGGCTTCTCAGAAAACAATAGTTGTTATGTCAATTGTTGTCCTCTCTAGTTGTAGTAACCAATGGAGAGCCCCAGTAAGCCCTACCCAATAATGGGTAACAAGTTTAAATTTGAAAGGGACAACTCCTTCCTGTTGGCTCTATTAGCAGAACATGAAGTTCCCAGTGGTCGGCATGGACTTCTCTAGAGGCGGGAGGTTTGTTCCACTTGGATAACTTCATCAACCGTCGTCTTTGGTGGCCAAAACAGGCGGTTGTTGCTAATGACTATTCGAGTGTTGATGAAGAAGGAACATGCTACTACCTAAAGAAGAAGTTCTTTGCTACTTGGAGAAGAAGCTCGATACTACATCAAGAGTTGTCGATGGACTTGGTCTAGAACTAGGTATAACTCGTGTTACTTTCTTTCCTAGATGCATTGTTGTTAACGCGATCTTACTATTAAGTGGAATCGATCTTTGAATTTTTGTTTATGCTTCCTTATCTGTCGCCCTGATTTCCCTACAATTACCCACCTTAAGGTTAACAAATCCATCTTAACATTGAACTTACTCAACTATGATGGGGTATATGACCTTGACATATATTCTAGGGCTCTATGATGTACATAATTAGATCTATGTGACCACATACCCTAAATATGCATGACAACTCCTATTTTTTGTCAGCTTATTGCATATCAAATGGTGATATATTTGAAGGCAGAGATACATTATAGTACTTATATTAACATGTAATCAATGGGCATGTCCCATACCATATGCACATGAAAGGGTGAGATAGGTATGATTTCTTTTTTCTCATAACATATCCTTCACAATACCCCATAAGCTTGTGTCCCATAGGAAAAATATTTATGAAAAATAGAGGGCATGTACATGCATATCTAGATTTAACATAAAAGTGTAAAATATCTAGTCACTGTAAGGAGTGCGATCACAGAGGGGAACCACTCCATACTAAAATAAAAAGGCAACATCCCAAACCAAACACCAACATAATTTTTTTCCTGAAAGGGATGAAACCAATTTATTCAACGTGAAAGTATCATAATAGCAAAGTAGCAATGGAATTTAAAGATGTATCTAACCATTACAAGGCTTTGTATAATTACTAGTTTTTCACCATGTAGGGTGATATAAAGGAAAAACTAACTACATATAGGACTAGATGAGGATCACCTAACAACTTCAAGAAAGTCTCTCACGAGGTATCATCTATACTTGTTGTGGTCTAGGTCCACCTTGATTTCCTTCTCCTAAACCAACACCTGGGGTTGGAAGTGTACCCCACAAAAGGAAAAGAAAAGAGAATATCAACAAAAGTTGGTATGTGCATGCTAAAAAGAAATTGAGCAATATATTAAGAATGAGGGGCATCAAGTATAAAATGCTTCCCATTGAAGAGGTAATGACTACCCGAAAGGGAATAAGAGGAAATAATCACCATCATATGATAATGAAAATACTTTCCATAAAATCAATGATAAAAGTGGTACCACAAAAGCACACATAATACTTTTTGGGCTAAAAACCCATAACAACATTGCATGCATGTGATATAAATATAGCACTAGAACAATATAAATAAAAATGGAAAAGCCTCATAAACTTGAAACCTGATAGAGATTGGCACATAGCCAAACTCCCAAATATAAAATGTGTGGGCCAAACATCATAAATTTGAAACCTCGGTATGGGGAACATAACCTCCATCCCAAAAAATAAAATAAAGGCATATAACCCAAAATGCAATTACACTACTCTAGGGCTACTGAGTCACATAACATGCTTAATAGAGAGGCAAGTAAAAAGTATAGTCAGATTATACAAAATTGTCACCACATAAATGATAATTTAAACTTCCGCCTCACAAGTGGGCAAAAGACATCACATGTCATCGTATAGAGCTCCGTCATGAACAAAGCATAAGAAAAGACCAACAGAATGTCCAAATATGATCACAAGATTAGTAACAATGTAAGGTACTTCACATGAAGCATTTTTCTAAAAGAATAAGATAATGTGTAGGCTAATGTCCATAATACCAAGAGAAAGATGGAATTAGGTGAATTGCTCAAAAATAATAATAGGGGATGCAAACATACCTTACTAAAGAATCTAAAAACTCCAAAGACAATCCTAGATCCAAGCCCAGGTCTCCAAAGCACATGTGATGCATTTATGTAGAATTTGGGTTAAGTTTTCATTAGTTATTCAAAACCCTAAAAATCGCCTTTTTAATATTAGTGAATTAGGTTATCAAAAGTATGCCATGTTTTAGATTATCTTTTTTTGAGTTCAAAACATATTTTGTTATATTTTTCTAACTTTTAAATATTTAGTTATGAATTTTATAAGTTATTACTTATTTAGGAAATCTCATTAAAATCAAAAAAATTCAACATTAGATTTTGGTAACACAACCTATACCATTAGAAAGCTCATATTTTTTAATTTTGGGACTTATTTTATTTTTCTATGCTATAAATAATTAGTTATGAATTTTCAAAAATTGACTAATCATAAAATTCCACGTCAGCAATCATCTGTGATAAAGAAAGAGAGCGAGGGAGTGGGCCACGCGGTTTGAGTTGACCCAATCAGGGCTGGCCACTCAAACATGTTAGTGAGTATCAGGTGCAAAATAAAGAAAGAAAACTATGTAATGTTATGAAAATTCCCTTGAGGAAAACCAAAAACAAAACGGAAGCAAAAAGGGCAAAGAGGAGAATAACTAGAGGGGATTCATTCCCCGATCCTCCCTCTCTCGCCATGGACATCATCTAGAGCTTTAAGGGGCGAGGTAATTTACAGAAAAGAATCCCTTCCATACTGAGCTCTCACAAAACATAGAATGTTAAAACCTACCAAAGTAGCAAATAACCACACAACTGCTCATGGGGGCAACACCGAGGAACACAACAGGGTCGATAGAGCAGCTTACTGATGTTAGAAGGCAATCAAAGAGGACTAATGATGATGGTCGACGGCAGCAGTGACACCAAGTTTGAGGGCAGAACAGACCAAAGAAATTCACAGTCAACTGAGCATTAGAGGTCATTTTAGCAAGTACGGAGATAGTATTTGTGCATCTGATTGAGTAATGGTAGCATTTGCAAGTAGGTCAAGACCGAGAAATTATAGGAAGAAAATGAAGTAGGTTGGGCACTATGGCAAGGTATTTGAGAAAATTGAAGTAGATGAGAGTTGCAAGGGTGTTGGCAATCGTTTATGGGTGGTTAGGAAGGGGTTTTTATAGATCATCATGTGTTTGTAAAATTGCAGTTCGACGCCACTTTTGGGAATTTTTCCAATACAGATTCAGGGTTCCTATGATGGCTCATTTCATTTGAAATTGTAAAAGGAAGCAGATGGAGGAAAAATTGTGAGAAATGATTGAGAAACAAGGGAAATTTATGATATAGAAAATTGGGTCCACTGTTCACATCTGATTCGGTCTCCTGCCCATGGTAGAAGATGACCCACAGCTGTTGGATCAGGGATTGAACGGTCCATGTAGCATGCAATATGAAATTAAGAAAACCGGCCGCGTGATAGATTAAATAACATTCCTAATCAAATTGGAATGAAGTGTGGGTGTATTAATTTCTCTTTTTCTCTCTCTTCATTTGAAGGTGCAAATCGATCCCAAATTAAATGAAATTTGACATCTAGCCTATTTTTTATATGAGGAATTCAAATATTCAATTAGATTTTTTTGGGAGTTTTTTGATTTGTTAAATAAAACAAATCCTATTTTATCTTTCCCCATGCATTAATGACTTTAAGATTCTCTAAATTTGATGAAACTTCACCCAAAAGTCACATTAAATGCCTTGGATACAAATTTGCCCTTAATTTCACATGTTGAAGTTGTTTGTACATTTATTTAATATTTTGGAAGTTCTACACACTTTGAGTTGTAGCTGTCAATGGAAAAGATGCCCCATAGGTTTGTACTTGAACTATTGGATATTCCGCTCCGCAGGTTTTTTTAAAATTCCCCTGGCCTCAGTGGTTTCTGACATTCGATTTCCATCAGAATTAGGGTCCTTGCAATGGACTATTGCAGTAGGATCTTTGTCAAAGTAATGGAGGCTTGAGCCACACATGATTATGATAGATAATTTGTGTCATTTATAGATAGTTTCTCCAAATTGGTATGGATCTTTTCATTAAAGAAGAAAGAATATGTGTTTGATTTTTTTTGGAGTTCTATTCTTATGTTTCTATCCTATTTTCTACCTCCAAGGAGATGTTTCATTCTGACTGTTGTGGCATCATCTACAACTTCTTATCTCTCTCCTGATTTCATCTTTGAATCAAATATTCTCCAAAATGAGTGAAAATTCACCTAAAGGCATATTTTAATGTGTAGATCATGAATCTAAGATTATTTTCCACTTCTGGAGTCATTAAGTATTTTATTTCATATTTTGAAGGAAAAATTCTTTTTCTAAATAAAATAGGTGTGATTATTATTATCCTAAATTTTATGAAACTTGGCCTCCAAGCCAAATCATATCCAAATAAAATGAATTTCAGGTTATTTTTAACCAATAAGGTCGATAGAACAACAAGGGATCGAATGGTCCATGTAGCACACAATATTAAAATAAGAAAATTGGCCGCGTGACATATTAAATAACATTCCTAATCAAATTGGTTAAAAATTAGGTTTCAAGTTTACGAGGCTTGTCCTCCATTGTTATTTATAGTGTTTTAGTGCAATGTTTATCTCACATGCATGCATGTTGTTATGGGTTTTGTGCCCAAAAATGATTATGTGTGCTTTTGTGGCACCACTTTTATTATTGATTTTATGGCAAGTATATCCTTTATCATATGATGGTGATTCTTTCCTCTTATTCCCTTTTGGGTCGTCCTTACCTCTTCTTTGGGAAGACTTTTAAACTTGATGCCCCTCATTCTTAATATATTGCTCAATTTCTTTTTAGCATGCACACACCAACTTTTCCTGATATTCTCTTTTATTTTCCTTTTGTAGGGTACGCTTCCAACCCCAAGTGTTAGACTAGGAGAAGGAAATCAAGGTGGACCTAGACCACAACAAGTGTAGCTGATACCTCATGGGAGACTTGCTTGAAGTTGTTACGTGATCCTCAACTAGTCCTATATGTAGTTAGTTTTTCCTTTATATCACCCTACATGGTGAAAGACTAGTAATGATAAGAAGGTTTGTAATGGTTAGATAAATCTTTAATTTTTGTTTTTACTTTGGTGTTATGATATGTTCATGTTGAATAAATTGGTTTCATCCCTTTTGAGAAAAAAATTATGTTGGTGTTTCGAATGGGATGTGGCCTTTTTATTGTAGTAGGGAGTTGTTGCCCTCTAGGATCCCACTCCTTACATCATGGTATCATAGCCAGTGGTTGTCAGTTATCTAACTATTTCAATCTTGTCTCCCTTAGGATGTTTACCTTTTTCAATGGTTGGTTAAACCTAGAACCCTTGCGCCATGTAGGAAAAACCCTCATGTCGAGAAACTATTGACAACCAGTCCAGCTATGAGACACCCCAAAACCCTAGGTTTGGGATGCCAAGGATGGATCCACCCTTTACCACTCCAATGACTCAAGATACTCCTCCAACTAGAAGTGGACCATCAGTAGGTTAGGAAACCACAACCTCTGCTAGTACGGGCATAGTCATCTCTTCAGAGAAAGAGTTGGCCATGTTTGGACAACTTTTTTCTACAACTATGGTAGGGAAGATGAAAGACAAGTTTGTGTCTAAAAATCCTAAGGAGTATCCGATAATGGAATTAATGAAGATGCAACCACCATCCTTCATTGTCTAAGGTGAAATAGAGATGGTCGACAAAGCTGCTGATTGGGTGCTAGCAATAGAGAGGACCTTTGATGGTATGGCATGTCCTCCGCACCAGAAGGTTAGGTTTTCTTCATATGTTCTAGATGGACCCGGTCGAGTTTGGTGGAATGGGAAAGCAATGACACGTGATATCTCTACCATGACCTGGGAGAAGTTTTTGGTGCTTCTTCATGGGAAGAGCATCTACATTACTGCCCTATAGAAGAATGAAGCAAACTTCTATAGCTTGAAGCAAGGTTTCCTATCTATTTTTATATTTGTATAAAAGTTATTGTTATTGGAACGTTATGCAAATTGATTGAGTAAGGAGCATATGGATGACCGATTCCTTCAAGGACTCAACTACAACGTGGGTCATGCTCTTATCCCACAACATCCCTTGACCTTTCAGTAGATGGTTAATAAAGCTTTGGCCATGGAGTCTTACCCAGAGTTTCAACCTAGGGAGTTTGACAAGAAGAGGAAGCCATCAGCAGATGAGAAGAGAAGAGACAAGTGTGCTTAGTGCAATAGTTACCATTCTCCAGGGAAGTGCTCTCAAGATAAGAATCAAGCAAAATATCAGCTAGACTTTTGAGTTGTGTGCCATCATTGCAATGAATCTGGACATATTCACCCTAGGTGCCCTCAGATACAAAATGGACCTGCGCCAGCACAACAACAACTTTAACGGCCTCACCAGAAAAATGGTAACAATAATGGTAGAAGACCTGTGGAAAGGTGAACTGGAAGAGTTTTTACTTTGGATGGTAAATAAGTCTATGATGATGATCATATTGAAGGTAACCCTTAGTCCCATAATTAGACTTTCAAGTTATGTATCCTTTTTGCATGGTACCTTGTGGATGAAATTAAGGAAGTTACCTTTGTACCTATATATTTTCTTGACTTATTAGGATGGAAATTTTAAGTGATGGTAAATAGTTTTTTGTTAGTTTTAGATGTTTAGATTTTGAGTATGAAATCCCTTTAAGGGGTGGTATGTTGTAACATATAGAAACCTAGAACTTAATCCTATTCCAAGGTTAAGTGGTTAGAAATCTTAGTCTTTGCGCTTAGCTAAACAAGGATAGAGGTATGTTAATTGTTGGCTTAATTGAAACCATAAATATGTTAATACATGAAAATATCATCGTAGCATGTAGACATATAAATAAATATTACCTAATACCTTCAAATTAATCAAAAGATTAGTGAAAGGTACACAAGATATGTCACATGAGGTAATAATGTGCATAATGGGATAAGGTGTCCATAATTGAGATAATAATACACAATTAAACTAAAATATGAAATAAATAAACCTATGTGAGATAATGATAGAGTAGATTCATTCTAGATCTTTCCTTAGCCTTTTAGAATAAGGAAGAGACAAAAAGATAAATAATAACTCTTTAAGGAAGGTAATGTGATATTGAATTATTTAAAACAAGAAATAATGGTAATAATGAATAATGGGTTAAAATTTATAAAAGGAAAACTTATTGGTTAAAAATAACCTCAAATTCGTTTTATTTGGATATGATTTGGCTTGGAGGCCAAGTTTCATAAAATTTAGGATAATAATAATCACACCTATTTTATTTAGAAAAGAAAAGGAATTTTTCCTTTAAAATATGAAATAAAATACTTAATGACTCTAGAAGTGGAAAATAATCTTAGATTCATGATCTACACATTGAAATATGCCTTCGGGTGAATTTTCACTCAATTTGGAGAATATTTTATTAATAGATGAAACCAGGAGAGAGAGAAGTAGTAGTAGATGATGCCTCACCAATCAGAATGAAACATCTCCCTAGAGGTAGAAAATGGGATAGAAACATAAGAATAGAACTCTAGAAAAATATCAAGCACACCTTCTTTCTTATTTAATGGAAAGATCCATACAAATTTGGAGAAATCATCTATAAACGACACAAAGTATCTAACATAATCATGTGTGGCTCGAGCCTCCACTCCTTTTACAAAGATCTCACTGCAATAGCCCATTGCAAGGACTCTATTCGAGATTGAAATAGAATGTCAGAAACCACCGGGGCCAGGGGAATTTTCAAAAAACCCACGGAGTGGAATATCCAATAGTTCAAGTACAAACCTATGGGGCATCTTTTCCACTGACAGCAACAACTCAAAGAGTGTAGAACTTCCAAAATATTAAATAAATGTAAATACAACTTCAACATGTGAAATTAAGGGCAAATGCATATCCAAGGCACTTAATGTCACTTCTGGGTGAAGTTTCATTAAATTTGGAGAATTTTAAAGTCATTAATGAATGAGGAAAGATAAAATAGGATTTGGTTTATTTAACAAATCAAAAGTCTCTAAAAGACAAATCTAATTAAATATTTGAATTCCTCATATAAAAAATAGGCTAGGTGTAATGTTTCATTTAATTTTGGGCTTGGTTTGCACCTTTAAATGAAGAGATAAAAAAAGACAAATGAATACACCCACACTATATTCCAATTTGATTAGGAATGTTATTTAATTTGGCACAAGGACAATTTTATTATTCTAATATTGCACACTACATTGACCATTTGATCCCTTGCTGCACCAAAAATTTCTCCCAGGTCATGGTAGAGATATCTCATTTCATTGCTTTCCCATTCCACCAAACTTGAGTGGGTCCATCTAGTATATATGAAGAAAACCTAACCTTCCGGTGCGGAGGACATGCCATACCATCAAAGGTCCTCTCTAATGGTAGCCCCCAATCAGTAGCTTTGCCGACCATCTCTATTTCACCTTCAACCTTGAAGGAGGGTGCTTGCATCTTCATGAAATCCATTATGGGATACTCCTTAGGCTTTTCAAACACAGACAAGTCTTTCATCTTCCTTGCCATAGTTGTAGCAAAAAGCTGTCGAAACATGGTCAACTATTGCTCTGGAGAGATGAATACACCCGTACTAGCAAAGGTTGGGGTTTCCTGACCTACTGATGGTCCACTTCTAGTCGGTGGAGTATCTTGAGTCACTAGAGTGGTAAAGGATGGATCCATCCTTGGCATCCCAAACCTAGGGTTTTGGGGTGTCTCATAGCTGAACTGGTTGTCAACAGTTTCCCTCCATGAGGGTTTTTCCTGCACAAGGCAAGATTTCTTGGTATAAGCAACCTATTGAAAAAGGTAAACATCCTAAGGGAGGCAAGATTGAAATAGTTAGATAATCGACAACCACTGGCTCTAATACCATGCTGTAAGGAGTGGGATCCCAGAGGGGAACAACTCCTTACTAAAATAAAAAGGCAACATCCCAAACCAAACCCCAACATAATTTTTTTCTCAAAAGGGATGAAACCAATTTATTCAACATGAATGTATCATAACAACAAAGTAACAATATAATTTAAAGATTTATCTAATGAATACAAATCTTCTTATCATTACTAGTCTTTCACCACACAGGGTGATATAAAGGAAACATTAACTACATATAGGACTAGCTGAGGATCACCTAACAACTTCAAGCTAGTCTCCCACGAGGTATCCACTACACTTGTTGTGGTTGAGGTCCTCCTTTATTTCCTTCTCATAGTCCAACACTTGGGATTGGAAGCGTACCCTACAAAAGGAAAATAAAAGAGAATATCAACAAAACTTGGAAAATCCATTAAAAGCACATATTTTCAACATTAGATTTTGATAACAAAAACCTTACCATTAGAAAGATCATATTTTTTGGGTTTTGGAAACATTTTTTATTTTATTTTTCTGAGCTATAAATAATTAGTTACAAACTTTCAAAAATTGACCAATCGTAAAATTCCACGTCTGAAATCGTCTATGAGAATGAAAGAAGGCAAGGGAGTGGGCCACACGGGCCGAGTTGACCCAATCAGGGTTGTCCAACTCATCCGACCACTCGAACACATCAGTGGTTATCAGGCACAAAACAAAGAAACAAAACTAGGTGAAGTTATGAAAATGCCCTTGAGGAAAAAAAACAAAAGAAAAGGAAAAAGGGCAAAGAGGATAATAACTAGAGGGGATTCATTCCCCGATCCTTCCTCTCTTGCTATGGACATCAAATGGAGCTTTGAGGGGTGAGGTGATTAAGAGAAATGATCTACTTCATGATCCAAAAGCAGGCCAGGTAAGATCGTGAAGAGCCGACATGCACACAAAACTTTTATTTAAGCTCAAACGACCAGAGAGGGAGGAAAGAATCCCTTCCACAACAAGCTCTCAACTGGAAAACAGAGATTGTAAAAACCTCCCAAAGCACCAGATAACCGCACAACTTTGTAAAGAGTTATTATTTATCTTTTTTCCTCTTCCTTGTTTTAAAAGGCTAAGGAAAGATCTAGAACAAATCTACTCTATCATTATCTCACATAAGTTTATTTATTTCATATTTTAGTTGAATTATGTATCATTATTCTCAATTATGGACACCTTATCGCATTGTGCACAATATTACCTCATGTGACATATCATGTGCACCCTTCATTGATCTTATTAATAATTTGAAGGTATTAGGTAATATTTATTTATATGTCTACATGTTAGGGTGATTTATTCATATATTAACATATTTAATGTTTCAATTAAGCCACTAATGAACATACCTCTATCCTTGTTTGGTTAAGACCAAAGAATAAGATCTCTAACCTCTTAACCTTGGAATAGGATTAAGTTCTAGGTTTTGATATGTTACAACATACCACCCTGTAAAGGGATTTCATCCTTGAAATCTAAACGTCCAAAACTAACAAACAACTATTTACCATCCCTTAAAAGTTTCATCCTAATAAGTCAATCAAATCAATAGGCACAAAGGTATCTTCCTTACTTTCATCGACAAGGTACCATGCAAAAAGGAAACATAACTTGAAAGTCTAATTATGGGACTAAGGGTTACCTTCAATATGATCCTCATCATAGACTTCTTGACCATCCAAAGAAAAAACTCTTCCATCTTGGCTTTCAACAAGTCGACTACCATTATTGTTACCATTATTCTAGTGAGGGACTTGAGGTTGTTGTTGTTGTGTTGGTGCATGTCCATTATGTAGCTGAGGGAACCTAGGGAGAATATGTCCAGGTTCATTGTAATAATGGCACGCAACTCAGAAGTCAGGCTGATATTTTTCTTGATACTTATCTTGAGAGCACTTCTCTGGAGGATGGAAACTACTTCTCTTAGTACACTTGTCTCGCATCTTCTCATCTCATGATGTCTTCCTCTTCTTGTCAAACTTCCTAGGTTGAAAACCTGGGTAAGACTCCACAACCAAAGCTTTATCAACCATCTACTGAAAGGTCAAGGACAGTTGTGGGATAAGAGCACAACCCACGTTGTAGTTGAGTCCTTGAAGGAATAGGTCATCCCTACGTTCCTAACTCAATCCATGTGCATAATTTTCAAACAACAGAAACTTTTGTACAAATGCAGAAATAGATAGGGAACCTTGCTTCAAGATGTAGAACTCTGCTTCCTTCTTCTTTAGGGCAGCAGTGCAGATGTACTTCCCATGAAAAAGCACCATAAACTGCTCCCAGGTCATGGCAGAGATATCATGTGTCCTTTCTATCCCATTCCACCAAACTCAAGCAGGTCCATCAAGAACATATAAAGCAAACCAAACCTTCTAGTGTGGAGGGCATACATACCATCAAATGTCTTCTCTATTTCTAGCACCCAATCATCAACTTTTTCGACCATCTCTAATTCGCCTTCACCCTTGAAGGAGGGTGGTTGCATCTTCATGAATTCCATTATGGAATAGTCCTTAGACTTGTCAGGCATAGACAAGATATTTCATCTTCCCTGCCATAGTTTTAGCAAAAAGTTGTCGAAACATGGCCAACTCTTACTCTGGAGAGATGACTACGCCCGTACTAGCAGAGGCTGGGGTTTCCTGACTGACTGATGGTCCACTTCCAGTTAGAGGATTATCTTGAGTCACTAGAGTTGTAAAAGGTGGATCCATCCTTGGCATTCCAAACCTAGGGTTTTGGGGTGTCTCATAGATGGACTGGTTGTCAATAGTTGAGTTATCTCCCACCACAAGGGTTTTTCCTGCACACAACAAGGGTATTGGGTACAAGAAACCTATGGAAAAATGTAAACATACTAAGGGAGACAAGATTGAAATAGTTAGATAACCGACAACCACAGGCTATGATACCATGCTGTAAGGACTGGGATCCCAGAGAAAAACCACTTCCTACTAAAATAAAAAGGCAACACCCCAAACAAAACACAAACATAATTTTTTTCTAGAAAAGGGATGAAACCAATTTATTCAACATGAACGTATCGTAACGCCAAAGTAGCAGTGAAATTTAAATATAACCATTACAAAGCTTCTTATCATTACTAGTCTTTCACCACGCATGGTGATATAAAGGAAAAAGTAACTACATCTTTGACTAATCGATGATGACCTAACAACTTCAAGCAAGTCTCCCACAAGGTATCAGCTACACTTGTTGTGGTGCAGGTCCACCTTGATTTCCTTCTCCTAGTCCAACACCTGGGGTTGGAAGCGTACCCCACAAAAGGAAAAGAAAAGAGAATATAAGCAAAAGATGGTATGTGCATGCTAAAAAGAAATTGAAAACTATATTAAGAATGAGGGGCATAAATTATAAAAAGCTTCCCATAGAAGAGGTAAGACTACCCAAAAGGGCATAAGAGGAAAGAATCACCATCATATGATAAAGGAAATACTTGCCATAAAATCAATAATAAAAGTGGTGCCACAAAAGCACACATAATCCTTTTTGGGCACATAACCCATAACAATCTACATGCATGTGAGATAAACATAGAACTAGAACAATATATAACAATGGTGGACAAGCCTCAAAAACATGAAACTTGGTAGAGATTGGCACATAACCAAACTCCCAAATATAAAATGTGTGAGCCAAACCTTATAAAATTGAAACCCAGGTATAGGGCACATAACCTCCATCCTGAAATTATAATAAGCGCACATAACCCAAAAACCAATGCAGTTACACAACTCTAGGGCTACAGAGTCACATAACATGATTAATAGAGAGGAAAGTAAAAAGTATAGTCAGATTATACAAAATTGTCACCACATAAATGACAATATAAACATCCACCTCACATGTGGGAAAAAGACATCACCTGTCATCATATAGAGTTCCATAACAAACAAAGAAAATGAAAAGACCAAGAAAATGTCCAAATATGATCACAAGATCAGTAACAATGTAAGGTACTTCACATGAAGCATATTTACAAAAGAACAAGATAGTGTGCAGGCTAATATCCATAGGACCAAGAGAAAGATGGAATTAGGTGAATTGCTCAAAATTAATAATAGGGGATGCAAACATACCTTACTAAAAAATCTAAATAGTCCAAAGATAGTCCTAGATCCAAGCCTAGGTCTCCGAAGCACCTATGATGCATATCTATATAATTGGGGTTAGGTTTTCATTAATTATTCAAAACCATAAAATTGCCATTTTAATAGTAGTGAATTAGGTTATCAAGACCATTCCATATTTTGGATTATCTTTTTCTAAGTTCAAAACATATTTTGTTATGAATTTTGCAAGTTATTACTTATTTAGGAAAATCCATTAAAATCACATATTTTCAACATTAGATTTTGGCAACAAAACCTATACAATTACAAATATAGTATTTTTCTGATTTCAAAACATATTTTATTTTATTTTTCTAGGCTATAAATAATTAGTTACGAATTTTTAAATTTCGACCAATCGTAAAATTCCACGCCTACAATCGTTTGTGAGAAAGAAAGAGAGTGAGGGAGTCGGCCATGCGGTACGAGTTGACCCAATCAGGGCTGTCCAAATCAACCAACCACTCAAACACGCCAGCGAGTATCAGTCGCAAAACAAAGAAACAAAATTGGCGAAGTTACGAAAATTCCCTTGAGAAAAAAACAAAACGTAAGCAAAAAGGGCGAAGAGGAGAATAACTAGAGGGGATTCATTCCCCCATCCTTCCTCTCTCACCATGGACATCAACTAGAGCTTTGAGGGGAAATGTGATTCAGAGAAATGCTCTACTTCATGATCCAAAAGCAGGTCAGGTAAGATCGTGAAGAGCCGACATGCACACAAAACTTTTACTCAAGCTCGAAGGACCAAAGAGGGAGGAAAGAATCCCTTCCACGACAAGCTCTCAATAGGAAAATAGAGAATGTAAAACCTACAATAGTAGCAGATAACCGCACAAATGCTCAAGGGGGTGACACCAAGGAGCACAACAGGGTCAATAGAGCAGCTAGGTCAGAAGGCAACCAAAGAGGTCTGATGATGACGATCAACAGCAACAGTGAGACCAACTTTGAGGGGGGAACAGACCATAGAAACTCACGATCAATCGGGCATCAAAGGTTGTTCTAGAAAGTACATAGATAGTATCTAGGTGTCCAATTGGGTAATGGTAGTGTTTGTAAGTAGGTCAAGACTGAGAAATTACAAGAAGAAGATGAAGTAGGTCGGGCAGTATGACAAGGTATTTGGGAAAATAGAAGGCAGAGTAGAGTTGTAAGGGTGTTGGGGATCGTTTCTGGGTTGTTATGTAGGGGTTTTTTATAGATCAACATGCATCTATAAAACTGGGGTTTGACGTCACTTTTGGGAATTTTGCAAATACAGAGAGTTAGGGTTCGTGTGGCAACTCATCTTGTACAGAATTGGAAAAGGAAATAGATGGAGGGAAAATCGTGAGAAACGAGGGAGATTCAAGGCGGACAAAATCACATCCACTGTTCACACCAGATTCAGTCTCCTACCCAATGTAGAAGATGACCCACAACCGTCAGATCAGGGATCGAACGGTCCACATAGCGTGTGAGATAAATAAGAAAATTGGTCACGTGACATATTAAATAACATTCCTAATCAAATTGGAATAAAGTGTGGGTGTATTAATTTATCTTATATCTCTCTTCATTTGAAGGTGCAAACCAAGCCCAAATCAAATGAAAATTGACACCCAGCCTATTTTTGATATGAGGAGTTTGAATATTCAATTAGATTTGCATTTTGAAGAATTTTGTTTTGTTTAATAAACCAAATCCTATTATCTTTCCTCATACATCACTAACTTTAAGATTCTCCAAATTTGAGGAAACCTCACCCGGAAGTCACATTTAGTGCCTTGGATACGAATTTTCCCTTAGTCTCACATGTTGAAGTTGTTTGTACATTTATTTTATATTTTTAAGGTTCTACACACACTCTCCTAATTTCATCTTTTAATCAAATATTCTCCAAATTGAGTGAAAATTCACCCAAAGGCATATTTTAATGTGTAGATCAAGAATTTAAGAGTATTTTCCACTTTTGGAGTCATTAAGTATTTTATTTTATATTTTGAAGGAATAATACCTTTTATTTTCTAAATGAAATAGGTGTGATTATTATTATCCTAAATTTTATGAAACTTGGCCTCCAAGCCAAATCATGTCCAAAGAAAACAAATCTTAGGTTATTTTAAACCAATACGTTTTCCTTTTACAAATTTCAACCCATTATTCATTATTCATTATTACCATTATTTCTCTTATTAAAGTATTCAATATCACATTACCTTGCTTAAAGAGTTATTATTTATCTTTTTGTCTCTTCCTTGTTATAAAAGGCTAAGGAAAGATCTAGAACAAATCTACTCTCTTATTATCTCATATAAGTTTATTTATTTCATATTTTAGTTCAATTATCTATCATTATTCTCAATTATGGATACCTTATCCCATTATGCACATTATTACCTCTTGTGACATATCTTGTGCACCCTTCACTGATCTTATAATTAATTTGAAGGTATTAGGTAATATTTATTTATATGTCTACGTGTTTGGGAGATTTATTCATGTATTAACATATTTAGGGTTTCAATTAAGCCACTGATGAACATGCCTCTATCCTTGTTTGGCTAAGCCCAATGACTAAGATCTCTAACCTCTTAACCTTGGAATAGGATTAAGTTCTAGGTTTTGATATGCTATTGAGACATAATCCTAAGCCATATCTCTACTTCTATCTCCTAACATGCATCTAGATTGGGTTCTATGCTCACTCGTTCCGTTATTCTATAATTAGGGCTACTAATTATCTTTATAAATTTATTTATTTGCCTCACAATGATTCTAACGAGACAATCTAAGATAAGAATATGAGAATTTTCTTAGTGTCCATCTATAATATTTCTCTAATACACATTATAACACCCCAATTTTTTTAGCATAAGAATAAATGACCACGCATTTTTTTCTCATTTGGGAGTGTCACAAACTTGATACAAATTATAACAATAATAGACAAGAACCAATATAAACTAGTTTAAGAAACTCATAACTTCATTGAAACCAAACATGATACAAGATTATAAATGTTTGAATTATTAGATTGTGTATATGGCACCCCACCAAGCACTCCTCCTAAATATACTCTTACAAACTAGAATTCGTTATTCTTTTTTAACCTTGAAATTTGTGGACGTCTTGTCCCCAACATGCAAAAAGGAAAACATCAAATTAGTAAATAGTATTGGGCACATTATAAAACAAGTAGAGTATCTACACTTGACATTAAGAAAAAATTTGACTTAATCTTTAACTTACACATTCTTGGAACATTTTACTAAAACATAGAACTAAATAAGAATTATATGCATCTCTATATAATCTCCCGCCTAAGGAAACATAATGTAAGGAAAGCCCCTGATAACGAGAAAGCCCATAATGACCTATTGGGGTCCATAACTACAAGATCATATAAAACTTAATAATGTCTCTGAGCATGATTCTTAATCGTGAAGTTAACTGGTCTTATGTTTAAATGTGTATCGTGATGGGATTTCTCCCTCTAAGAACATAATGGGTTTTCCCCCTCTTAAGCATGATATGAATTTCTCCCTCTAAGGCATGAGCACATTAAATATTCTCTTACATGATCATTAACACATAGTGAACCTAACAATCTTAACTATAAAGTATAGCAACCATTAAGTCATAGTAACATAGGACATCAATTGAAATGTTATCAACCTTCATGAACCCTAAATTTTGATTAGTTTGACTTGTTCGGTTGAACCTTTTCAAGGGATGGAGAGTAATTAGTTGTAGACGTTTGGATCAATAGATTTTGGGGACAAAATCCTTTTAAGGGGTGGATTTATGTAACATACCGGATCTTAGACCCTACCCTGGAAATTTGACTTTTTGGACTCAGCCAAACAAGGTCGAGGATAGATCTAGATGAGGTTTAGTATAACCTTAATGTGTTAATCCATGTATTAATCACCCTAATGTAATATAATTCGCATTAGTCTTAGGCCAATAATAGACACATAAAATATGTCACATGAGATAATAATGAATAATATAAAATTCAAGCAAATAATCATACATAATTCTTTTGGTGATAATATTAATAGCCTAAGTAATTTTTTTTTGAAGTCACCGCCTTTCATTCATTTAAAAATCAAGATACAAAAAATACATCATCTCCAGCTGTTGTTTTCCATCTAACAGGCAGGGATGCCCTATGGCTAATATGACCAACTAAATGTAATGCATCTTGAGCAACCAGATGAGCCAAGGAGTTATATGCTCTTTTTACATGGACAAAGCATACGGAAATAAAAGAAGAAGCAAGGTACCAAATGTCTTCAGCTATCAACCCCATGTAGTCCGGTCTTTTTCTCAAGTCCTTCAAGGCATTAATCACGTTCAAAGAGTCCGAGCATAACACCACTTTGATTCCTTGATCCAGCTTTGACAGCATGAACTGTAGTCCCTCCCTTGCGGCCATAGCTTCGGCTATATCCGATTTCCATTCCACCTGCACCCTCTTCTGGACAGCACCCAAGAAACATCCCCTTCCATCCCGAACCACCGCCCCCAGCCCACAACCTTCAATTCCCCTCACCACCGCGTCAACATGCACACACCTCCAGCTTCTGTCCACACCCAGCTCGGTGAGATCACTCACCTTAGACACGGACAGGCCTATGCTGACCGCCCGACCTACTCCCCCATTGCTGTTGTTTGCTACCTCCCTTCCTCCATTAGCCTTCCTATAATCTGATATCATGGCTCTACGATTATGAAGGATGGGTCTGGGAAAGGGTACTTCATCATTGAAGATCTTATTGTTGCGATATGTCCAAATAGTCCACCAAACAGCCATAAGTTCATCAAGTTCTTCCGTCGTGCAGCTTTCCCAAAGGGCCAGTAAGTCATCATGCAGATGGTTTCCAACAGCCAGACACTTCGAACTATCCAACCAACTCACCTGTCTCACAAGTTCTGCCCCCGAGCACTGCCCAAGCATATCAGGGATAGTCTCTTCATTAGTTGCACATATTGGGCATACTCCATCAACCGTGACATATCTTTCCCACAGCCTCCCTTTGGTTGCTAAGCTACCCGTTGCTAGTCGCCATAGAAAATGAGATAGCTTCAGGGGCCATTTCCTATCCCAGATAAATTTCCACAGTTCATGGGGGACTTGTCCTTCCCGCCTCCTCACGCCATTGCTTCCTAGCAATCCCAGCCAGTAAGCCAAAGTAATAATATGATATTAATGGACCAAAACATTAATAATGACATAACTCATTAAAAGAAATACCATAAGTGGAATCTAAATTAAGAATCAAGTTCCTTGGGTCCCAATTTCCTTGGGGGTCAAGTTTCACATTATTCACATCATAATATTTAATTAAATTCTTTTTGGATAGAAAAGATCTATGTTTTCCGAAAAATATCAAATAAAATATTAAATCACTCCAAAAGTGGAAAATAATCATTGATTCATAATCTACATAATAAATGTAGCCTTTGAGTGAATTTTCATCCAATTTGGAAGATTCTTGGTTAAAAGATGAAATCAGGAGAGAGAAAGTATGTAGAACCTTCAAAATATTAAATAAATAAACAAACAACTCCAATATGTAAAATTGATGGAAAATTCTATCCAAGAAACTTAATGTGACTTGTGGGTGAAGTTTCATAAAATTTGGAGAATCTTTAAGTCACTAATGCAAAAGGAAAGAGAAAATAGTATTTGATTTATTTGACACATTAGAAGTTCTCAAAAGGCAAAGCTAATTGTATATTCGGATTCCTCATATCAAAATTAGGTTGGGTGTCAAATTTTATTAAATTTAGGACTCATTTGTACCCTCAAAAGAGTAGTGAGAAAATAAGAAATAAATTCTTTCACACATTAGTCGATTAGGATTTGGTTATGTCATGCGCTCTAATTATTTTCCCAATTTTGCTCCACTTCTAGGTCGTCTGATCCATGAGTGGACATTGTGGATTGCGTCTCCTACCTTGGGTAGGAGACCAACCTGCGCGTGAACAATACCGCGCCTAGGGGGATTTTGTGATGCGATTTTCTCATGCGTTAGTTGGCAGTTTTTTGAGATCTTTTATGTGTTGTATATGTGGAGAGTTTCCACATCGTTTGGTCCCCTAATCATGACCTATGGTCAAGTATTTTTCAAACACCCAACTTTCCTTCTTTGTGCTTCTCACAGTCAACTCATTTGAAACTTAACTCTACACCCCACCTATAAATAACCATACCTGGAGCTTCGTCTCACCCTGCTTGACTTTCCTTTCCATCCAATTTCTTCACATCTTGCATGTTTTTCCATCGGTGGTCGGACTTTGGACATGGGCTTGTAGCAACTAGGGTTCTCACCTCACGGTGAGTTGATTCGATTCCCCACAATGACAGGTCTGGTTCCTCTACCCCTTTCTTTCCATGTACTCGCTTCATCAAATCATCCCCTTCGGTGGAGTTTCCCAAATACGACCTACTACTATTCATGTTGCTTCCATGGCAGGTGACACGTTGGGGATGATTCCCCATCATGATTTTCCCTTGTTGCTCTCGGTTGGCTTCTTTTGCTTTGTTTTCTCACCGAGGGCCAATCTATTTTTTTTACACCTTCCTTTTCTTTGTTTTGGGCAAGGTCAACTAAACCTTGATCGATCCACTTGGCCATATCCCTTTGGGCCACATCAATTGGCTCCCTCTCTCTCGCGCATGCAATTATCTTCGCATACGTTGTTTTTCTTGATTTTTTGATTGGTCAAGCTTTTAAAATTCAAAACTAATTCTCTATTTGTCCAAAAATTACAAATAAATAGTCATTGGATTCAGAAAAATATTCTCTAGATAATGGTATGGGTTTCATTGCCTAATTCTAAATTAATTAACATGTGAATTTTAATGGATTCTCCTTATTGATTATAACTTGTAAAATTCATAACTAATAATCTATAAGTCAAAAAATATAATAAAATATGTTTTGGTCTTAGAAAAAGGTAAACTAAAATGTGGCATGGTTTTTTTAACATAAATTACATATAATGAAAAAAGTGATTTTTAGGGTTTTGAATAATCAATGTAATTCTAACCCTAATTTCACATACATGATAATAGGTGCTTTAGAAACCTCGATTTGGATCAAAAAGTGATGTTGTTATGTTAGACTCTATGGAGAGGTATGTTTGCATCTCGTATTTTCCCTTTGAGAAATTTTCCTATGTTTCTTCTTTCTCTTGGTCCTATGGACATTAGCCTATACACAATGTCTTTTTCTTTTGAAATTATGCTTCATATGAAGTACCCTACTTGTTACTAATATTGTGATCATGGATATTCTTTAGGACAATTATTTTATGCTTAGTTCATGATGGAACTTTATATGATGGCATGTGATGTATTTTTCCCACTTATGAGGTGGATGTATATGTTGGTCACTTATGAGGTGACTAGATTGCATAATCTAACTATACTTTCTACTTGCCTCTCTATTAAACATGCTATGTCATTCCGTATCACTAGAGTAGTATAATTGCATTGGTTTTGGGTTATGTGCCCTTATTATGTTTTTGGGATGGAGGCGGCCCCATACCCGCGTTTCAAATTTATGAGGTTTGGCCCACTTTATATATATGTTTGGGATTTTGGTTATGTGCCATTCTCAATCAGGTTTCAAGTTTATGAGGCTTGGCTGACTTTGTTTTTATATTTTTGTAGGGCTATGTTTATCTCACATGCATCCAAGATGATGCTTATGAATTATGGGTTATGTGCCCTAATTTCATATGTGCTTATGTGGCACCACTTTTATATGTTTATTTAATGACAAGTATCTCTCTTATTGTGGATCAATTCTCTCGATACCCACTTGGGTGATACTTTTATTTTCTATGGGAAGCTTTTTATACTTGATGTCCTTTATTCTTTTAAATTGCACAATTTCCTTTTTAGTATGCACATACCAACCTTTGTTGATGCCTTCTACTTTTCTCTTCTTGTAGGGGTATGCTTCCAACCCTAGGTGAAGGATATGGAGGACTTGGCATAAAGATGTGTACCTATCTTAAGGAGTTAAAGCTTGGAGACAAAGTTGTTATGGTTTAGACTTCCCTCTATCTTAGATCCTTATGTGGTATCATACATGTAAACCCTATGTGGGAGATTCAGATATACTTTTGTAATCTTTTGTGAAGAATTGATAATATTCATGTTTTAGACTATGCTGCTATACTTTAGTTGTTTTGATTACCATTAAATAAGTTTTGAAAATTTTACACCCACTCCATCTTACCTTTTGGGTGTGTTTGGACTGGAGGTTCTATTATTTAAATTTTTAGTAGGGAGTGGTTCCCCTCTGGGATGCCACTCTTTACAACATGGTATCAGAGCCCATGGTAGTTAGAATCTGACTATTTCAATTTGTCTCCCTTATTAGAACCCTTGACTTGGATAGTGACCTCTAGGTGAGACGTTTTCCCTAGATCTTGACTGAGTTTTTCATGAGGCGATCTTACCCTGCCATATAGGTTAATGATGACATCTATTAAGTTAAAGAGGTGTTTGCTTGAGGAAGGAGTCATGTTTTGATGATGAGGTATTAGTAGGATGAGGAGATCTTATTATGGAAATTGTGACTTGGTTTTTGCATTGATTTTGGTACCATCTTTGTTTTACCTCCAATGTTTCTTATCGACAAAAAAATAAAAAATTATTTTTATTATACAACTATATGTATAATATTTTTAGGATTTCATCAAAGTTTTATTGAACTAAGTCACAATAAAGTGAGTTATGAAGCTCTAATAGAGAAACCCTAGAATTAGTGATCCTAAAACCCTAGTTATGATGTTGATATGAGACTAGGATATGTGGAATGATATAAAGGTGTAGTTGACCTATCTTTGTACCCTATGACTTTTTGGGTCTTAGGGTTGATAGGTTAGAGACATGAGGACCTAAAACTATACCCTAGTTGGTTTTGACTCTTTAGTTGGATACATTAACAACATAAAACTCTAAAACATTCACAACTAAAAGATATGTGGGTGACCCTAAATGTTGATTAGTTTGACTTGTTAGGTTGAACCTTTTTAAGGGATGGAGAGTAATTAGTTGTAGATGTTTGGATCAATAGATTTTGAGGAAAAAATCCTTTTAAGGGGTGGAGTGATGTAACATACCAGATCTTGGACCCTACCCTAGAAGTTTCACTATTCGGACTTAGCCAAACAATGTTGAGGATAGATCTAGATGAGGTTTAGTATAACATTAATGTGTTAATGCATGTATAAATCACCCTAATGTAATCTAATGTTCTCATATTAGTCTTAGGCCAATAATAGACACATAAAATATGCCACATGCGATAATAATGAATTATATAAAATTTGTGCAAATAATCATACATAATTCTTTTAGTGATAATATTAATAGCCTAAGTAATAATGTGAAATTAATGGCCACAAATTTAATCATGACATAACTCATTAAAATAAATACCACAAGTGGAATCTAAGTTAAGAATCATGTTCCTTGGGTCCAAATTTCCTTGGGGGTCAAGTTTCACATTATTAACATAATAATAATTAATTTAATTCTTTTTGGATAGAAAAGATCTATCTTTTCCCAAAAATATCAAAAAAATATTAAATCACTCCAAAAGAGGAAAATAATCTTGGATTTGTAATCTACATAATAAATATAGCCTCTGGGATAATTTTCATCCAATTTGGAAGATGTTTGGTTAAAAGATGAAATCAGGAGAGAGAAAGTATATAGAACATTCAAAATATTAAATAAATGAACAAATAACTCTAATATGTAAAATTGATGGCAACTTCATATCCAAGGCACTTAATGTGACTTGTGGGTGAAGTTTCATAAAATTTGGAGAATCGTAAAGTCATTAATGCATAAGGAAAGAGAAAATAGTATTTGATTTATTTGACATAATAAAAGTTCTCAAAAGGCAAATCTAATTGCATATTCAGATTCCTCATATCAAAATTAGGTTGGGTGTCAAATTTCATTAAATTTGGGACTCATTTTCACCCTCAAAAGATGATAGAGAAAATAAGAAATAAATTCTTTCACACTTTAGTCGATTTGGATTTGGATATGTCTGTAACGCCCGGGTCCACTGCCCAAGGCTCTAGTAGAGTTTCAGGAATGACGACTGTTCCCACAGACCACCACTAGCCTTAACTGCGTGCTTTTTCCTCACTCACGTGCATGCCAGGATCAACTTCCCGACAGGTCACCCATCCCAGTACTACTCCAAGCTGAGCACGCTTAACTATGGAGTTCTTAATGATGGGCTCCCAAAAAAGGAGGTGCACCTTGGTGATATGGGTAGTACAATCATTCCTTATAAGATCTTTTTATCCGAGGCCTCAAATCATGGGATGTTACAATCTCCCCCACTTAGACTCTTGACGTCCTCGACAAAGCTCAACTCTAAGCCTCATAATCTCTTCCCCATTTCAGTGCAGACCCACAATGGCCCATGGACACCTAGCTCCCGATCACGGAATACCAGCGCAAGGGTGGCTACGTCAACCATGGACAACCCTTTCCTACATGCCTGGACTGCACATATCAAGACTGGCATGCCATGCCCATGTGGGCCCCACCTACTGGAGGAGAATTGGCTCTGATACCATTTGTAACGCCCGGGTCCACTGCCCAAGGCTCTAGTAGAGTTTCAGGAATGACGACTGTTCCCACAGACCACCACTAGCCTTAATTGCATGCTTTTTCCTCACTAACGTGCATGCCAGGATCAACTTCCTGGCAGATTACCCATCCCAGTACTACTCCAAGTTGAGCACGCTTAACTATGGAGTTCTTAATGATGGGCTCCCAGAAAAGGAGGTGCACCTTGATGATATGGGTAGTCCAATCATTCCTTATAAGATCTTTTTATCTGAGGCCTCAAATCCTGGGATGTTATAATGTCACACTCTCTAATTATTTTCCCAATTTTGATCCACTTCTAGGCCATCTGATCCACGAATGGATGGTGTGGACTGTGTCTCCTACCTTGGGT